>JANVCJ010016227.1:0-14212 GCA_026413505.1 Epizoanthus ramosus | reverse complement strand
GACAGCGACAGCGACAGCGACAGCGACAGCGACAGCGACAGCGACAGCGACAGCGACAGCGACAACGACAACGACAATGACAGCGACATTTTAAAACTTCCAAAACAGAAGGAACCGTGATGAATATCACTAACTCCTCAAGATATGCTATTTCTTTTTAATTTTAGAGTGGGAAATGCTACACTTTCAACTCACAGAAAGCCAAACAGCTATCTACCAACGACGCTGGAACCGGCCCAGATCTTATCCTTACGCTGGACGCACAACCGGAAGAGTATTTTGACCCATGGGCTCAGTGTGTTGGCTTCCGTGTACAGATGCATGAACCTGAGAAGCAGACTCAGATTTTCAGACACGGACAGCTTCTAACACCCGGATTCCTTTATGACATGGCGGTTACTCGTCACATGGTTTGTGTTTATAATACTAAAAATTTATTACTCTTATATAATTTATTACTCTTATATAGCGCCTAATATTAGGAATTATTAAATATTTTACACGTTTGCAAAGCATTGAGACAGCTTGTTTAAATGCGCTTTTGAGAAATAGAGTTATTATTATTAATGTATTAAAAATATTCTAAAGCGCTTTACAATAATCAATAAAATTACAAACTATATACAATAATGAAGATAAAATATAAATACAATTAATAGTAATAACAAAAATTTTGATAGATATACAATGACTAATAAAATGCTTTCCCAAAGAGAGCTGTGGTTTAAAAGAATCAATGGAGGTCTATCGTCTCAGACTGGATGGCAGTACATTCCATATTTTTCTTATTCTTGTGCATATTCTTGTGCATATTCTTGTGCATATTCTTGTGCATATTCTTGTGCATATTCTTGTGCTTATTCTTGTGCATATTCTTGTGCATATTCTGGTGCATATTCTGGTGCATATTCTTGTGCATATTCTTGTGCATATTCTTGTGCATATTCTTGTGCATATTCTGGTGCATATTCTTGTGCATATTCTTGTGCATATTCTTATGCTTGCTCTTGTGCTTATTCTTATTTCACCACTGTGGGCCAGGCTTTAGAAGTCGCCATTATATTGTAATCGTGGCACACGATCTGATCGTGGTCAGTTGTTATCTGATTTACAAAAACTCTTTGGCACTCGTCAGTAAATCGATGAGTATAAGTAAGAAAAAAACTCTTCGCTTCTTCTTGTACCTAATATCCATTTTCAATGTAGAAGAAGAACTCGCCCATCCAGAGACTTGGAAGATCGCCTCTGCTTTCGTGGCGAAAGCCTTAGACGAGGCTTCAAAGACAACGCCAGCCAGACGTGTTCGACAATCGCTTGCTGTTGCCACAAAACAGTTTATGTATATGACGCAGGCTATGGATAAGAGGGTAGAAAAGATACGGCAGTTGGACAT
Source organism: Epizoanthus ramosus (assembly GCA_026413505.1). Lineage (NCBI taxonomy): Eukaryota > Metazoa > Cnidaria > Anthozoa > Zoantharia > Epizoanthidae > Epizoanthus > Epizoanthus ramosus. Next base: position 12,819 of record JANVCJ010016227.1, on the reverse strand, counting down.
GGAGATGTTGGACACTGCTACCGAAAATGCAAAAATTAAGAAACAGAATGAAATTCTGAGAGATACTAAGAAAAAATTGCAAGTCAAGTTCGAGAGATTGGAACTCAAACACAGCGATTTGCAACAAAAACTGGTAAGCCCGTTACAGATGCCAAATTGTCTTGTTAATCAATCCAGCAGGTGTGCCACTTTAAAGCCTGGTTCACACTTGTGAGATAGGCACAAGCACAAGCACAAGCACAAGCACAAGCACAAGCACAAGCACAAGTATAAGTCGTTCACACACATGTGATAAGCACAAGGAAATGAACACACGCACGCGCAGAAATAATGTCGGTGCGCATGGAGGGCTGGTGACGACAGGGCTGATTTCTTGTGCTTGCGCTTGTGCTTGTTTCAGAGCACTTCACACTTGTGAAACAAGCACAAGCACAAGTTAGCACGAGCACAAGAAAAAGGAAAATGTTCCTTTTTCTTGTGCTTGTGCTTGTTTCAAACCGGTTCACACTGAGCTTTTCTAGTGCTTGTGTTGGTGTTGGTGTTTGTGTTTGTGCTTGTACTTGTGCTTATCTCGCAAGTGTGAACCAGGCTTAAGTCATTGTTGGATCCGATCCAGATACTAGGCAAAAAAAAATCAGTGCTTGTATGGTTGCTTCATGTTTAATTTTCTGTATTGCGTTATCTTATCAGACAGATACAGAAGAACATGTACAGGAACTCGCCTCCATTGTAGAAGACTATAAGAAGAAGGAGAGTTTAGGACTATACGATCTGAGCAGCGAGGTGTCTCTTGCTTCATCAGACTCTAGTAAAAGCGTTAGTATTTCTCTAGTTTCCCTGGTAACTTCAGGCACAAAGCTAGCGCCTACTGGAGAAAAGCAGCAAATTACCATTCGTGCGGCGGAGGAGACACAAAACGTGTCTACTGAACCTGCAGAAAAGTTGGAGCCGGCAACTAAAGAAACTGTAAACAAAATTACAAAAGAACACGAAACACTAAAAAACAAATTCGAAACTGAAAAAGAAAAAGTAGCTCAACTTGAACAAACTGTTCAGATTGCAAATACCGAAAAGATAAGGTCTGAACAAGAAAAGCGTGAACTCGAAATAAGGTTCGACGATCTAAGTAGAAAGTCGGAAAGAGATGCCGAGCAAGCACAGAAACAACTAGATGAACTGGAACTGGAAAATGGAAAGATGAAGAACGAACTAGAATGCCAGGAAGAAATGATTAAATATCAGGAAGATCGAATGGCTCAATATTCTGAGGAACTGCAGATGTTGGAAGAGCGACTCCAATCGTTCCCTCCTACTCCCGTAGCGCAGAGCAGAGCGAGCATGGAAACATTCGCCCAAACCTTCCGACGAGAACGCAGGCGCTCGTCACTAGCCGTAGAGCCAGCCACGGCCAAACAGATGTTGGCTAAAGTTAAGCAACAGCATGACCATGAGATCCAGAGTCTGAAGGATCATTTGGGGAGGGAGAACCAAAGAAACCAGGCAGACCTCAGGCGACTTGAGCAGGAACATAAGAAGGACACGCAGCATATTCACAAGGAATCGCTACAGGTTCTTCGTGCTATCAACAGGTTCAAGGACGCCATGGCCAACATTTTGGATAGAGAGAGTAAGCGAATATACCCTAATCATAAATACCACGCACCCCCTTTATGGTGGAGCCCTATCTCTTATAGACCGACTCTGGGACCCCAAGTCGCCTTAAGTCGCAGGAAATTGCTATCGATTTTGTAAGTCGCCTTAAGTCGCACAAAGTCTCGAAAATTTTCTGGCGAATTTTGCCTAAGTCGCTTTAAAGCAGTACTGCCACCCATAGCGCATGCGTACGTATTATTAACGTAATGTCTCCTAAATCCAACGAAAACAAGTTATATGCTAAAAATAATGACTAATATGAATTACTCTAATATAAACCTGTGTTCCTCAATACACCATTTGGTCGGATGGCACGTTTTAGAAGGCGATTGAAGCAGATTACAGCAATGTATTTATATGAAGTTAATTTAGTGTTGGCCGGTAGAACAAATTAGTAAATAGCCCTCAAATGCAACCAACATCGACGAACCTGGCTTGTCAAAGGTTTTCCGTTCAAAAAGGTTGTTTCATTGCAATATTGTTTGGCAATATGGAATGTAAAATGTCATTTTCAGAAATCAAATATTTATTCAGTGCAACCGTGAAACTGCGCCTTTAAATCGCCTAAAGTCTGAACCCAAAGTTACGGCGATGTTAGGTCCCAGAGTAGGCCTTCTTATCCCTTTTAGTAAGTATAGCAATTCAGGTTCACGGCGATGGAAAACTAGATTTCCAACGACTTGGACAACTTGCTTGTTGTCCGCCACTGATTTCATGCCTGTTTTCCACTGACAACACTAATTTTCCTATCGTAACTCTAAACTGTGGTACTTGAAATCAATTTTAAAATCAATGCATGTTGGTTGGGCCATTAGCCACTAAATGATTCTTGGTTCTCAACTGCTGAACCCTTGTATTTCATGTAAACAGGTAGCTGAAAAGCCCCGTGGGGAGCACCTGTATATATCTGTATATATCTGTATCTGTATCTTAGTTCTATAAAATTGTTAAGTCGATTTTCTTTACTCCTTTTGTGTACATTTACATTTTACTCTAGTTTAGTGTAATTTAATTTTATAATTCAGAAAATCATTACTGAAAGCACTTTTGAGGATAGGTATCAGTAAATATATGTTATAAGTAAGGTCTCCGCTCGTGTTCCAGTGGGTGGCCTTTAACCATTCCACGATATTTTCATACTACTTTACCAAGGCCGGTCCAACCTATCAGTCGGGCTCTCTCTGACCTCAACCCCCCCCCCCCCTCTCGGGAGTACTCCATTCCTTATTTGCTGGGTTTGTGCCACTGGCCACGCTGAGCCCTACCCTATAATGGTTACTATAATGGTAACTGATACAATTCCAAAGTTATATATTCCCTCACCTTGCTTACGAACATCCAGAGGAGTCGGCTTTCTGCAATTCAGTTCGTCACTGCACTGGCTTAACTCCCGGCTCAACTCACGATCATATTCCGACGTTGTCAAATCATATGACTGGCTGCACCATCTGGCTCGCGGGCGTGCATTTTCCCATCCATGAACTGGTATGTCCGTGATTGAACAAAGTTCTTTCTTATTCCAACGTTTTGGCAATGACCAAAATTCTTGATCCTGTCACCTCGACTGTTAGTGTTACTTTATAACCATTGTACGCCTCTAAAGTGTAGAAAGTTCAAAGCAAGAGATTGTCCGTTCGTTCTGAAAATTCCATCCGGATCGGTGCTTCATATTTCAATATCATTCCCACTGACCTGCAGTGTTTCTAATAGGTCGGACCGAAAACCGGGTCGGACCGGGTGTCATAGATCAGTCACATGATCACAGAGTTTGCTTGATTCCCAACTACATATGTCTTCCATACATAGATCTTTTATCTGAAGCGCATGAGTTGCGCAAGCTGAGTCCGTTACCGTTGGAGGACACGCTCGTGGATACACGCCAAATGCTAGCACGGATGGCCATCCTCTCCAACGAGCTGTTAGTGTCAATGGAACTGCGCATGTCCAAGGCAATGATAAGCAAACGTCTGGAGATCAAAGACACCGCGACCGTCAAGGGTATGATTCAAAAGGATTTAGACCGGCACATGGACGCTCTTAAGAAAGCCAAGGAGTTTGGATTGCTGCAGATGGAGAAGTTTAAGGGGGCACGCGAAGACCTACAGGAGCAGGAGTTAGAGCACATGAGAACAAAGCAGATGGATGTAAGTGGGTACCTATGAATTCTGTCTGTCTATCTATAAAGTCAGTCACATATTTTCTAATTGGAATTTATGTTATTTTAAACATTTCTAAAACAATAAACGTATTGCTAACTGTGCGTATTTGGTTTATGTTTTTTCAAATATATTCATAACGGATATTCATATATTCATAGTGGATTGATATCCGATTATACATTTTTATGCTATCTCGATTCTGATTGGCTACAAGCGCGCCGTTAATTCCAGATGGCGTGAAATCGTTACGTCATATCTACAGACAATAGATTTATGCATGCAGAAACTAGTGTTCACGGCTGTCATTAAAGTTGTTTTCAAATGTGAAATTGCAATGTTTATCTTTATTAGTGCTCCTGCATTACAGTTGTATAATAAAACAATTATTGAATTAATTCGGTTTTCACATGATAACACCAACCTCTGCCTTGAGAGGTCTCACTATCATGCTCAACCTCATCCAATAATTTTTAAATATTTGCGAATTATAATGGTGCAAAGAATTGCGATCCATTCCGTTAGGAGTGGAAAAAACATTTTTGCTGTGTTAAAGGGTTGTAAAATCATAGCTACTGTCAGACCTTGTTCTGCAATCGAGATAACTTGAATATTCATTGAAGGAAAAAATATTAGAAACGTAGCTTTCATTAGCTCCTCGTATTTTGGTGTTGTAGGAAACAAAGCAGATGGATCTGGTCGAACAGTTCAAGGACGTTGTAAACCAGTACGGCGATCTGACGAAGAAATCAGCCACGGCAAAGAAACAACACCAGGAGGAGATTAAAAGGAAGAACGACCAGGTGAAGAGAGTGATGAGGAGGTCAGAAGAACTGAATAAGACCATCGACCAGCAGAAAGTTATCATCAACCAGGTATAGTCCTTTATCACGTTTTGAATGTCAATCGAAATATTGAAGCAGGCAATCTTTAAATACCAGAAATGGAAAGAGTCAAAGTTGGTAAGTAGCGAAAATTTAGAGGGTTTATCTAAAAAAAGCAACGCTGGCAAAATCAAAAACGGAAATTTTTACAGAGAGGAATGTATAGCGAATTTCGGTTGGGCGAATGTATGGCGAATTTGGGTTGGACGTGCAAGCTTGTACGTCCAATGGAAATTCGCCATACATGTCCAGTATGGAAGTCCCCCCCAGCTAGACCCCTGGGTTATCCCCCTCCAGATGTTGACATTTCACCGAGATAATAAATTATTATTTCAGCTGACGTCTCAGTGGAAGTCCCGGAGGATCGGGCAAGTATACATCAGTCGTGAAGATCAGCAAATGAACCTCAAGTTACTACAGGAAGCTCTTGGTGATAACCAGATATCACCAGAGTTGTGCAAGGTAAGATGCATATCATGTCGTTTTCTGCAAGTACAAAACATATATTCACGGCGTATAACAACAGGAAACTAGTTACTAAGATCAATATATCGATATCGGCGTCAACTGACACTAGAACGCACCGCGTATATTGAGTAACGTTGATCAAGTAATAGGTGCTCACGTCTTGGGGGTTAGTGTAGCTGTGAGGACCTCCGCCACCAAGTCACTTGGTAAATTGTGCAGCTTTTAAATTTTCCGCTTCAGTTAATCGACTTGCCACTTGACAAGTCTTAAATGTTTAGATTCATTAAAAGCCTTCACATAATCAACAATCATTTCAAAGCTTAGAGCAATCTAGTTCTTTGGAAGAACTACCACTACAGAGCAAGACACCAGGTGAAACTATGCTGCAGTAAACTGTCTGATTCGTGGTTAATTGATTACAAATATTCGGCCCGGGCTTTTGAGGGGTTCCTTACACTTGAAAATGAAGAAATCCTCCTAATCAATATAATTAGAAATCGGAGGGGGTGGGGTGCCGAAGTAAATATGCCGAATTTCTTCAAGTTTATTGAAAAATGTGTATAATGGTAACTTATATACACAAATATAACCAACGACTAGCGTTTTTAAATCATATCAAGGTAACAAATAACATCATGTTATATGACATCACAAGACAAAATATAACACAATTCCTATGACGTAATACACAAAGGGGCAATTAAACAAAACATTGGTGAAAAATGCAATAAAATGCTTAAAAACCAAAATATCCAAATTTGGTTATAATGTCTTGTCAGAACATGGTAACCATGACAAAAAGAGACCATATGAGAAAAAAATTAAGTGGAAAATGTTTCTTAATCAATTTTCGGAAAACTCCTGAAATTTAGTGAACATTACTCCGGCTATGAACCTTTGAAATCGGCGCGGCGCTTATGGGACTGTGGCTGTCAAGCACTGAGAGTGGATCTGTTCAGTCAAGTGGACAATATGGTCGATATTATGGCAAAAGGCATATAAATGAACGATAATAAACTACAAGGTAACAACTAACACTCTCTTGATTTGGCAAAAACCACACATGCGCTCAGCAGTTTTAGACAAATTACTACAACATAATCGTTTTAACATGTTCACACATTTTCTTCAATGCGGAATTCGCCAAAATAAGAGTGTATGTGTATGTGTGTGCTCGGTTCAATCAGGGAATGAATGCCAGAGGCGTGGAAAGTATCGTGGTTTGTTGTCGTATTTCAGCACATCGTGTTCAGTGACCTTTTGCATCGACGAGGTTAAAAAAGGAGTTTGACAATCACCGAACACACGAAGCTTTTGATTGGCTCGCAGTATTTCAGTCACATTTGGCGCATACTTCAAAACACCTGGCATGACTGATTTTAAACAAAGCGCCACATACACGGCCTTTGTTGAAGATATCAACAGGCCCAGGATAACAATACTTAATTCGCAGATTAGTCCGAGGCGGTTAAAGATAAAGATAAAGCACTTTATTTAATGAGGGTAACACATTTACACTTAAGTGGCCCTCAACCACAACACCGGGATCACTACCCTGCTCTTTTCGACAAGTGAGTGGGTTCTTTTAAGTGCTCTAGGCAGATGATGTTTCAGGAGACTAGACCAACGGCTTAACGTCCCTGTCCACAGACGGTGTGGCGGAAAGAAGGCCGCACAAATTCAACCCCCGGCAAGGCCGAGCATTGAACCCGGGACCTTCGGGTTGGGAGTCAGAGATCTTACTGACTGCGCCAACCACGCTCACACATGGTTTTGAAATACTCAGCTCTCTTGCTTTGTCTCTTGTTTGAAATGTAAGCGTGAAATGAAAATTATCAAACATCTCAGAAACAGTGGATTTTAGAGCAAAACACAATGAACGAGATCGATGCGGCACCCGATTTTAGTCGCGGTTCCAAAATCTCGGCTCCGAATTTGCAAAATTGGAGGCGGGATTTAAAAGAAGTTCAATGTTCTCCCTGAAGGTGTACGGCCTTACCTGACATTCCCATATACGCGTGTACGTAATTCGAAAACTGTTCCAAAATAATTACCATCCCCAATAGTGGCAATATTTGGGGGTGGAAATGTAAACCTTGATGACTTGACTTAATGTTAAACAAAGGCATACGCTATTTTTTTATAAGAAGCAGTAAATTTTGGCTGAACCACAGGGAGCTCACCCGTAATATTTGGTGACAAATGATGAATAAACCTGACATTGTCAATCCAACAGAAAAAATAGCAATCTTCGTCAACATAGCCATACAGATTGAGAAACACCTATATATACATCTGTGGTTTTAACGACTTCCTTACTAAAGATTTATACAGCACATTTTAATGCATGTACAAGGCGGAGCGAAAATGGCACACTTCGGTTTTAGTAGCCGTAAAACGAAAGAAATAACTTGTACTTTTTCCTTTCTAGATGACATCCGAGATGATCAAACAGTCTCTGGATTATCCCCGAACTCGTTTCATAAGTCTAGTAAAAAAATACTACCAGTACAGGCGATCCAAAGAAATTAAAGAAAACGTGAAGCAGTTGAAATTGGAGAGCTTGATGAGTGCACGAGTCAATGAATACCTAAAAGTACTCGGACAGAGAAGTGAAATGGTAAGATTTCACAAGTTGTCATTTATCCGCTCACACCGCACATAACTCAGGGTCCATAAACGTGGGTGCTTATTACATCAATGCACTTTCTTGCTCAATTTTGTTCCAATAGCCGTATATCTTAATATCGGTATATCTACTGACCTACCGTTGTGCTTATCCACTCATACTCCTACCTACCTCCTTATCTATCTACTGTCTACCTACGTACCTAGTTACCTAACTGCTATCTATCTATCTACCTACCTACCTACCTACCTACCTTCTTTCCTAACTACCTACCTATCTACCTTCCTACCTACCTACCTACCTACCTACCTACCTACCTACTAACATACTGGCTAGATTTACCTTTCTATCTACCCAACTAACCCGATTACCTGCCTACTAACCTGTCCTACCTACCTACCTACCTACCTTCCTACCTACCTACCTACCTACCTACCTACCAACTAACCAACATACTGGCTAGATTTACCTTTCTATCTACCCAACCAACCCTATTATCTACCTTCCTACCTACCTACCTACCTGTCCTACCTACCTAGCTACCTACCTACCTAGCTATCTGTCCTACCTACCTACCTATCTACCTTCCTACCTACCTACATACCTACCAACATACTGGCTACATCGGTTACCTTTCTATATACCCAACCAACCCGATTACCTGCCTACCTATCTCGGCTATCTCAACAATACAAAAAACAATGATGGAAATGAATACAGCGGTCGTTTGTTTCAGCGAAAGGAAGCATGGCTGAGAAAGAAACAAGAGTTCATCGAAATAAGGGCAAACATCATTGAACAGCTTAACCTAGTGTGAGTATACCCTACCCACACTCTAACATCCAGGCCCCTTAACACATTTCTTGAAATTTGGGGTCTCCGCTCAAAAGTCAATCTCGCTCTTAAGGTGAAGTAATACGAGCAACATTTGTGCCCAACTTGTAGCGCAACATTGTTGCATTGCAAGTTGGCGCGTATTACCACCTACTTGGCCAACTCGTCGCGCAACAAAATTCGTTATTGCAAGTTGTGAAATGATGTTGCCGAAAGTAGAATCGACTTCTACTTTTTGCAACAAAATTTTGATTTGTTGCTGGTAGTACCACCACGACCCCAACTTGTCGCGCAACAAAGTTGGAAGAGAACGCCAGTGATTGGTTCCTTCACGTATACATCAAGCTGACGTGCGAGGAGTTCGTGCGCGTGCGGCCAAAAACAAAAACAAAAACAAAAATTTGAAGACTGGAGCTGGATGAGAGCGAAATAACAAGTGAAAACTCAAGTCTCATTGCTTTGGAGAAGAGTCTTTCTGAAGAGAAGAAGTTACAGTTAATAAATGATTTGGAAAAATGCCCTTGTTTGTGGGACACGTCTAACGTTGACTAGAAAAATAGACTGGCCAAAGAGGCGGCGAGCGAAGAACTGAGTAAAAATTACAACATCGATCAATGCACGCTCAAAAGCACTCTACACAGTCTGCGGACAGGACTTCTTGAGGGAAGTGAAAAAACAGATTGCCGTGAATGATTGTGCTGATCTGACTGACTAATCAGATGAGAGGATTGAGGAGCAGGAGCTCAACTTGCAGCAACGAATTTTGTTACGTGACGAGTTACCCAAGTACGTGGTAATACGCGCAACAGCACGCGCCAACTTGCAATGCAACAAAAATGTTGCTGGTATTACTTCACCTTTAGGCCTACTCTGGCTACTTAAGTAGCCCAAAGTCACATTGATTTAACCTGCTGATTTTTCTTAAATCGCCTTAAGTCGTGCTAAGTCGCGATAAGTTGCGGCGACGACTTAGGACTTAAGGCCAAACCTATACACAAAGTCTAATAATGGAAGCAAGCAAAACTAATTTACTCAGTATATACTGACCTGCTTTCTTGAGCAGTTCATCAATATTTATATCTACATTTTTCTTTTTACACCTCACTACTGACTCTCCCTTGATGTTTGTGGCGGCCAAACTACCTCCGTGAGCCAATAGCAGCACGAGACACTCTTTGCGGTTACGTGCGGCTGCTGCATGAACGGCCGTCCCACGGACCGATAACCTGTAAATACATTGCATTACATTACATTGCATTGCATTACATTACATTACATTACATTGCATTGCATTGCATTGCATTACATTACATTACACTACATTACACTACATTACATTACATTGCATTACATTACATTACATTGCATTACACTACATTACATTACATTACACTACATTACATTACATTACATTACACTACATTACATTACATTACACTACATCACATTACATTACATTACATTATACTACATTACATTACATTACACTACACTACATTACACTACATTGCATTACATTGCATTACATTACATTACAATGCATTACATTACATTACATTACATTACATTACAATTCCATTACACTACATTGCATTACATTACATTACATTACACTACACTACATTACATTACATTGCATTGCATTACATTACATTACATTACATTGCATTGCATTGCATTACATTACACTACATTACATTGCATTACACTACATTACATTACATTACATTATACTACATTACATTACACTACATTACATTACATTACATTACATTACATTGCATTACATTACATTACATTACATTGCATTACATTACATTACATTACATTGCATTACACTACATTACATTACATTACACTACATTATACTACATTACATTACATTACACTACACTACATTACATTACATTGCATTACATTACATTACATTGCATTACACTACATTACATTACATTACATTACATTACACTACATTACATTACATTGCGTTGCATTACATTACATTACATTACATTACATTATACTACATTACATTACATTACATTACACTACACTACATTACATTGCATTACATTACATTGCGTTGTATTACATTACATTACATTACATTACATTACATTACATTGCATTGCATTGCATTGCATTGCATTACATTACATTATCCTGCATTACATGCGTTACATTGTATGACATAGTAAAACCTTGCCATGACATGGCAAAAAATGACGTGACATTACGTGACATGAATTGACACATGACATGACATGACAAGACATGACATGACCTAGAACTAGCCATAGCATAGAGATAGATGTGGACAGACCTAGACATTGATAGACATACAGATGGACATTGACATAGACATAGACATAGACATAGACATAGACATAGACATAGACATAGACATAGACACAGGCAGTTTTGAAAATAAACTGTCAAAGAATACTATAGCAACGATTTCGGGGACAAGCAGATTATCTACAAGCGGAAAGATAGAGAAAGGTTTCCGGAAGCAATTCTAAATCACAATTGCAAGAATTCAAGAAAATTGTGAGATAACTCTGCAGAATCATATGATGGGTGATGGATACTATTTAGAAATAGCTCTAAAATGTACGGAGAATACCGACGGTTCAAAAATTTATTTAGCTTTTCAGCATTCATGACTGATATCGTTTGTTTATAAATAAGATATAATTAGGTTTTGGAGATTTCCAACGAGGCGGAAACTTGATACGAATTACCCTAAACAAAGAGTCAAAAAATGCTTCAAAGCAGCCCTGTCACGGCATAGCACATGCGCGTGAAATCTCTCCCAAACACAAGAAAAGCCAAAGATATATGCCAAAAATAAAGCCTAATGTGAGTAAATCAAAGATAAATTTTCCAGTTCATTATATGGTCGGATGGCCTGTTTAAGCTGATTAAGTCAGATTATTGTAGCGTACTCTGAAGAGAATTTCATGTTAGCCCGCATAAGAAAATAATAAATAAGAAAATATCCTGCCATTACAAACGTTTGGGTGCAAAACTCTGCAAAACTAGGATTTTCACTTCCTCGGCCTTCTTCACACAAGGAATAATACCAACGAATGGATGATACACACAAGAAAAGAGAAAATGAGAAAGTAGGATTTCTGCAGCCGCCATCATAGCCGTTGCCATTTTTTACTGCTTTTAAAATGTCCCTACTCTTTGGTTATTTTCCGAGATCTTCAGAGTTGTGCACTATTAAACGAAGTATGCAATCAACTTTCGTCTGCTTTACAGACCTATAATGCTATATTTTATGATACAGTGTAATTACTGAACACAGCTTCATCCATTTCCCGTTAAAGGAAAGTAAAGGTAAATAGAAATGAGATCATTCTTACTTGTTTGGATCAGCACCTTGATGTAGCAACTCCTCCACGCATGCTCTGTTTCCACGACCGGCGGCCAAAAACAACGCAGTTCTGTAATGTTTATCCTGAATATCAACCGATGGCACGTCTGCGCTGGCCAGCAGCCGGCGTAGCGTGGCGACCTTGCCTTTCTTTGCACTCTCAAACCAGAGATTAGTGACAGACATTTCAGTTCATACCGTTCATACTATACCAACTGTGCTAATATAGCTCGCGCAAAATGAAATTGCCAAATTAGTGTTTGTGACGTCACAAGCCCAATTTGCCACGTTATGTGATCCAAGAGTCTATACTGATACATGTTATCGAGGTTTGATGGCGGAAAATATTCGAATAACTATCAAAAGCATCAAACTCCAAAATAAGAATTCACTACTTTAAAACAGGCATAAACGCATATTATAGCACCTAAGTTTCTCTGTTTTGTCCATATTATAATTGACCCAAAATATTTCAAATTCTCAATTTTATCACCCAACTCGATTAGCCCTTCCATTATTTTAGGCGGTAATTGTATTTTCTTCTTGTACTAGTTGTAGATATAGTTTTATCATTCACGAGTGTAAAACGTTATGTGCAGTACCTAAATAAAGTTGTTCTCGAGTATAAAAAATCGGTATAAAACAAGGCAAATGAGCGCGCGCTTTTACATTGTGTACACATCGAGACTGCCTCGTCCCCAGTCGCTCGCGTTCACTTATCTGGGGGGTATTTGTATAGGAAATAGCTCTGTTCGAGAAACAATTAGAGATTAATTGTACGCGTGAACAGATCTGACTTTTGTAATTTTC
>JANVCJ010016116.1:0-14218 GCA_026413505.1 Epizoanthus ramosus | reverse complement strand
CCTCAGATAGCATGGGCAGTGAATGTCAAAAATATATATAGGAGAAGTCTACATTGTACATTCTATCGTTACAAGTTCAGTAAATACTGGCGATCGAATTGAGTCTGCGAACTTACCATTCTACTCGAGTATTGCGTTGGCTGTCAAGTCAAGATTGCTTTGCGGAAGATTTAGGATTGCTACAATTTTTAGCGCTGAAAACATCCTTCTGGATAATCGTCATTCGTATTAGTTCACCAACAAGTGTCGGAAGCTTTGATGGATATCTTTTTATTTGTCGTCTGATAATCGTTACATCTGAGTATGTCGTGTAATGTTCGTCGTAATATCGCTTAAACTCGGAAGAAAGCGACCTTCTGCTTGTCGAACACTTTGGATAACCATTCAGTTATTGTTTTGTACTGATTCGCGAATTATGTCTCATGCCGTCACTACATGAACAGTGATGACGTCACTATGTGAACAGTAAAGATTCTCGCTTATATCGTAATGCTGTAGGACTGGACACGGGTGAGAAGTACCTGATTAATTTTTATTCTTTGTATATTGAACCTCAAATTTTAACGCTGTGAAAAGCTACAAAAACGCGTCTCGGTATCCGTTAAATTGTGCATGTATAGTTAGATTTAATAGGTCGTTTGTTTTCGTTTATTGTTTGTTTGATTTGCACAAGTGCAGTGCTGTAGTTTTCGATCACAATAAATATTGGCGTTATACGAAACCAGTTTTAATATATGTATATAAACTCTTCTCAACTGCCAGGAATAAACCGGGTAATGAACAGGAACGATCAATATGTACATGTTCCAGTATTTGTTACAAAAATATCTTACATTTTCAAATACTAATACTGCGCAATATTTGCATCTGATTCATAAATACCTCTGTGGTCTGTACTCGGGTTAATAACTTCATTTCTTTAAACCCACAGTAACTATCGCACGCTGGATATTTGTGAATAAATTCCCTCTGGTAAGTGGTATATCGGAGAATAATGCCCACGGTCCCGGGGACATTCGAAACCTGAAGTTGGCTATAAAGATAGCTTTCGTGAGAACTGTGGAACTTGAGAATTTTCTCTCAGTAAGGGCATTACATCCTCCGATATACCAAATATTTATTCATTTCATAACCCATATAAATTTTCAACTCCCAATTTCCTGTCGAGTATATTCATTGTGTACTTTGTCCATTTTGAATTCATCCTGCAGCAGGGTTCTTAAATCTTACGCACTCGCATCTCTGACATTACCATAAAAATATTTGAGATTTCTGGTAAAATTATTCTGTTATCCCTTACGTTTGTGTTCCAGTTTAACATTAAAGATATTAAACTAAGGAGCAGGTCAAAATATTTACATAGGGGGTGGGGGTGGGGATAAAACCAGCCAATTATTCTTGAATTTTCCACGGCACAATACCTTCTTACACACCCTTCCCCGTCATTGGTCTCCCCCAGGGGGTGGGGGTGGGTGGTACCATACGTTAGGCGACGGCGTGTATTTCGATCTGCTCCGTAAGTGAAGGATATCAGAACGAGAACAACTCTAAAAGTTCCATGTGTTATAAACTAGGATATGTTTAAATACTACCAGCTTTCTTCAAATATATCATGGCGTGTTAAGACTCTCACGTTGGTTTATCAAGTGCTTGGCACCTGTACACAACCCGTAAAACCCCATACCACTCCCCACAGTCTATTTGTCATCACTGAAGTACACTTGGTACTAGATATTTAAACCGTACAAAATATATTAAATTCTCATGCATATTGGTGTACTATGACGTTTGCGCTTCCGCTTTGTAAGCGGTCACTGACATAGAAAAATGTATCTTTGACTAAGAACTTTGTGGCACATGTCAGCGGCTGAATTGCTTCCAGCCGGCATGCGCCATATGTGAATAGAAACTCTTCCTTACGGCAATTTTGTACTGAAAGCTTCACAGCACATGTGAACATAAATTTTCTTGGTTACTACTTTTAAACTGCCACCGAAAAGAACGAATCTTTCTCTGCGAGCTTTGCAGCACAGATAAATAAATTAAAAACGACTATATCTGTTTGCGATTCTGGCTTGCCACTGGAAGCTACTAAACACGAACGGTGTCGAAACCAAATGACTTAGTTTGATTGCAATATCACAAATTGTTAGCAAGTAAATATTTGGTTCCCATTTTCTGTGGCGATACTGTCCTCCGCAGGTAGCACTGTCGTTGGGCAATAATGGAGAAATATGACTAATGATGGCAACTGATGCCTAATGATAACGAAGTATAGCGAATGAACGGAATGTTTGATATGAGTTGGTGAATTGCATGTATTAACCTAAAATTCCCTGTGAAATTGCGCTCATAATAATTGCTGCTCTGCCAAGTCGTACGGCATTGCTAAGCAGAGCTAAAATCTGTCGCCATTACGTGAAATTCGCAAGTGAAGCCCATAAGTAGGAACTGCTGTCCGAGTAAACGAAGTAAAACCAAGAATCCGTGGAACCCGTGTGACTGGAATAAAACCTGTTTTACTGGAATAGAATTTGTGTGACTGAAATATAATGTGTGTGACTGGAATAGAACCTGTGTGACCGGAATATAAATTGTGTGACTGAAACAGAACCTGTATGACCGGAATAGAAATTGTGTGACTGGAATAGAATCTGCGTAACCATAATAGAATCTGTGTGACCATAATATAATCTGTGTGACCATAATAGAATCTGTGTGACCATAATATAATCTGTGTGACCGGAATAGAAACTGAGTGACCGGAATAAAAATTGTTGACTGGAACAGAACCTGTGTGACTGGAATATAACCTGTATGACCGGAATAGAATCTGTGTGACTGGAATAGAACCTCCATTAACAGACTGAATCCGAACCAGAAGCCAGAGTACTAGAGCTCTTGTTTAACGTTAGATGCTTGCGACCGGCTACTCGCCCAACCGATGAAGAGCGAAATTGCGGGAGGACTGGACGGGACGGAGCTGATTCCGAGTGACATCGCGGGGGGCCAGGTTCCAAGAGACGTGAAATCTTGTGAAGTTCTTCTTCTGTTCGTATTTCCTGGTTCAAAAGATACTCGCGGATTTCTGGTACCTCTTGGAAGTTGTAGGATTTTCTCTGGAAACGGATAATCTCATCGATGACAACAAAAACCTAAAATAGAACAAACAAAATGGCGCTTAACAGAGTGCCAATGTTTCGCATTTCAAACTAATCAACATTTGGGGAATCTTTTTCCCTGCCTGTCTTTCTCTCTTCTCCTCACATACTGTAAAATGCCGGTTGTATGTCATTAGACTTAGACAAATCTAACTCACAGTCAATAGTCCAGTAAAGAAACATGGACTGACTCACTGCTCCGAAACAATCCCCCCAAAAAGAAAACCAAAGACAAAGCACATTTCTGCTAAATTTAAACCTGAACTACACTAAACTCAGAACAGCACTCTGCAGGTGTGGCTGTTTGAATCAAGTAGTTTGTCCGAGGAAGAGTAGATTGGTATATGAAAGAGTAAGTATTTGAAACTCGGGGTAGAATCTCCCCCTGTACGAAACTTTATTGAGCACCCCCCCCAGATCCCCCGGGTAGCCATTGCCTAATCCCCAGGGGGGAGGGTGGAGTACTCGCCGAAAGGAGAGCATTTTAAAGTGCTTTTCAATTGCTCTACATTTCCATCACAAGATCAATTTAAAACTGTTTAAACCTGGAAACTTTTAACAAAAGGCAAGAATGCTATTTCTGACACCTCATAAGGGTTTGCAACTCGAGGCAGGGTCCCCCTCCTCCTACCCCCCCCCCATATGAAATTTTATTGAGTACCCCCACCAGGACTGTTCTGCAGTGTGTGTTACCTGGCGACGTTTAGTAATGTTGATCAACCCTCCTTTCAAAAAATCTGGGTTTCCTTCTGAGATGAAAGTAAGATCTTTCATGTAGATGCCTAGAAAAGAAAAATGAACTTTAGATATATACACATAATTACTGTAGAGAGAATGTTAGGTTTTGTTCCTTGAATTTCAGCTTACATTTCGACAGAACTGCCTCAGTTTTACTAACTTGCTATGTAAAAGTAACTGTATTGATTACCATGGTAACAGAGGTTTGATTTTAAAATGATCCTCACAACCATTTCAATTTCTATTTTTTAGATATACGCATTGCTAATTATTTTTACTAGAGATTTGAATATATTGTCATTTATTATTAAATAAATTATTAATAGTTATTAGATTATTACACTTACCAAAGTACGGCACAGCTGGTGTTGGAGAAGATCTCAGTATTTCACGGTATCGCTTGTAATTATTCTACAACAAATATAGCACAGCATTACCAGTCAGCAGGAGAAAATGTTTCACGGCATTACTAATAAACCAGTAAGGTAATCCTCTAAAATATATCAATCGTCCCCGCCATATACATACTGCAGTAGTAAACTATTGCCAACAAAAAACCAGTGAAAAATGTCATTGACTCTATCTACAATCCTGGCCAAAATGGTTGGGACACTCAATAGTTTTGACTTCAAAACGACAACTTTATCCCCCTCCCTCCCTCCCCCGTTCAATGTTGACTTATTTAAGGGGAAAAGGGATCGTACTGTAGCCAAGACTTTACTTCAACATTGTATAGGGGGAGAGGGGGAAATGATTGAACGGAATGGATAGGTTGACCTACATGTTGAGAACGGCATATAGCTAGTGTAAAAATACTATAAAAATAGAGACTGTCCCAGATCTTTTTGTCCAGGATTGTAGGTTCTTCATCTGGGATAGTATAACCGGGTACTCTTATCCGGGAAAAATAACCGCGTTTTGGTATCTGCAATATATGAAAACCACAAAAGCACATGGATCGTTCCGATACAGAAACAAATGAGGCAATAGTATCTCCTCCATTAAGCCAATAGGGGCTTATTCATTTTACAAACAGCGGGTTGTAAAACAGCTAAAAGGGACTAGGGTTCACAGTTGAATAAATACAAAATGGTGCTGCGGAAAGAAAAAATTCGTGTTAAAGACAACTAAGTGATTGAATCGCTCAAAGTTTGAGGTCTCCGCTGTAACAAATTATCTTTATTCAAACGTTTTGCCACTGTACAACCTTTTCGGAAATAGCTGTATATTTGACAATTAATACCACACACTTCCGAAGTTTGTTTCTTGTATTTAATATTCTACAATACTTCTAATTACACATATTTATCTTATAAATTCAAAATTCTGTACAAGTATTTATTTTGAAATTCTTCGGATACCATTAATTACTGTAGCCAGAGTATAAACAATGCATTTAAAAGAGACTCCGTAATTTTGGTTTGATAAAAACCTGACAAAGACGAAGAAAATGAGCCGAGTTACCATTATCCCATATTCAAAATACTTTGAGCCCTAGGATAACAAAATTAGTAATGGAAACTGGCAGTCTGAAACAGATTGACCTGTCTATATAGTTCTGATATAAATTCAAAATCCACACGGTATTTGAGATGATGCGCTATTCCGAGGAACAATTCCACAGCGTACAATTCGTGTTTTCCTCCATTTGTATAATAACCGACTTCTATCGAACTTTTATGGAAATTGAACTACTATCTTCATCGATAACATCTACATGAACACTGGGTACTGGTCAGAATTGCAGTAGTAAATTTGCCCCTGGAATTCACCTTTCCATATTCAACTCCAAGACAATTGTGAAATACCAAGTACTGGATAACGAATCTCCTTTTTAATTATTGAAGATATTGCTGTACGTGTGAATATTTTTAATCTGGGTTTATATGCATTTATCCATTTGTAACTTCTGTAATTGCCCCTGAAAAGCCCCTGTAGAGAACGGACAATATGTATTGTATTGTATTGTATTGCATTGTACTGTTACTTTTATATTCTCAGGCCAAGATTTGTTTTGTAGTTCGTTTGCTTCACGTAAGAGTCCCGTTTATCTTCCCTATTAACAAATCGACGAAAGTCACTTCTTTCGTATATTTATCAAGAGCTTATGAATCGGCTCTCGTGAATTGTCTCGGACATCGTGCAACATTGCACAGTACATTCGCATCTTCGTACTCATAGTACGATCGTGCATCAATCATTTGTACAAAAATATTCCGAAAAAAATTGTCGTAAACACTGTAAACTTTGGGATCTGTGGAATTTCAATCTTATAAACGCACTGGCTTGTGCAGCAAGGACACCTACAACTTTCGGTTTGGCTATTCACGAGTGCACAGTGCATGAAAACATAATACTACTTCTGACAACCTTTCTTGGAATAACTGTAAAATTTATGAATAGCTTGACCTAGCCCCAATCACATGTATGTATGTACGTAGTGAGAGTGCAAAGTCACAATTAAAATGTAAAACATATTTTTGTTGGTATAAAAGCATAAAACTAAGCTGAAAAAATATATAGAGACTGTACATGTCTCCAACGTCTCGCTTCATGCGATCAGTAAACACGGAAAAATAAGTCCACTGAATTGGAAATCAAAATGCTATGGTGCAGAATAGTTGAATGTTGGAATACTAGAGTTAAACTAAGGTGGCGCTTCTGGAAGGAACCGTTAATCCGCGAGTGTACTATCGTCTTGTGTACTGGAAACAGTGAAAACAGCAACATATGGACTCTAGAAGTTAATTACGCTTTGGAATTGAGATTCTTAGAAAAGCTTTACAAGATTGTGTGGCAAATGTTACAGAAAATGGTAAATTTAGTACTCTGAAGAATCAATGAAACTGACAAACTTCAATACGTTCTGACGACTGACGGCGATAATGAAAATATAATAGAATATCTGTCAGTGTTGTACATTCTAAAGTTTGTTAATATTCTACCATTACAGCAACCCCTCGTTAAGAGGATTACTTGCCGGTGGTCAGCAAAAATAAAGTTTTAGGGTCACAGAAATATACCCGGAACTGTAGCGAGTTACTGTATCTTAATGCCTTGTGATTATGACTAAGCATCTCAATATGAAAATATAAATATGAATATGTTTGCCTGCAGCCATTTCAAATATACTATCACGTGCTGTCGAAAGCTCTCAATTTGACGCATGTGTCATGATCGCTAAGTAACATAGGCAAAGGTACAATGGTCAATTATATAAAATTTGCAAGTTGAGAGAATAAACAAATCGACTAACCATTACTGTCTTTGAGTTTTGATTTTTGTCATAATGTTCGCATCAAATTGTTCAACATGCATATATATATAGATTTATTATTTTAAAGTATTTATAAAGTTTAAAAAAATGGAAACCCTGTCGACTCAAGTTGATCACTAGTGTCACAAAACCTCGTGCCAACCTATAGACGAAACAATTTCTTTGAAACTTCTATAAATATTCTTAGCTACTTTCTACTATATGTGTTAATTAATTCATCACCAACCTTACCATATTTAGAATACAATTAATTTAGACCATAATTGACTTCGGATCTTGGTAAAAAGACAACAGTTTAGAAAAGTTTCTGCACGTGTATACACGATTTTCATAATGGCCGACGAAGCGAACTATTTACATGAAAACGAGGCCAGGAAGTCTTGGTTTAAACAAGAAGGCGGTCGAGTGCTGAATGAATGCTTCTCAAAACGAAAGATCTGTTGCTCTATGAGTGTCCATGTCCAACCGTCCCGATTTTGGCGGGATTGTCCCGACTTTAGGTGCAGTGTCCCGATTTTTGTGAGGTTCCATTTCCATACATTTGCTGTAAATGTCCCGATTTATCTCGTTAACTCATACATTTGCTATAATTGTGTTTCATCTTGAAGAATTTTTCCCCAATTTTGAGATCCAAAGGTTGGACACTCTGTTCTATATAAGGATGACATACCTGGAGCTTTACTCCTAGGCCGAAACCAGAAAACCAGCACATAATTCACCCGCGAAGACTTTACGGCCTCGTTTCATGCCGCACTATCAGCCATTATGAAGTCGTACATGGTTTGTGGGAGTTATAAAACTACATTGTCGATAGTTTTGCATTGTTTGGCGTATGGCATCAAGTAGTTGCAGTACACTCCAGTCGTGCTAGCCCTGCGAATGGGTTTCTCGGCAGACACTGAATTGAGTGTCAGCTTCAATTTGTAAACATTGCAAGTACCTCTTGTTGTATCAAAATCTGGCTAAAGACTCAGTCGTGCTATAGCCTATGACTGGGTTTCTCGCCAGACACTGAATTGAGTGTTTTAATTTGTGTAACAAGTTCCTTCTGTTGTGTCAGAATCTGGTTAAAGCTCTGTCTATGGATACTTGAAGATGCGATAGTGCTGAAGAGTTGGTTTACAGGGATGTCCTCTGGGAGCTTGTTAAGGAACTGGCCCAGGTGAATGAAGTCCATTCCAAGCAGTTCTTCTTGGTAAAACGTCAGGATTCCTGCAATAAGTGAATATCAAAAGCAGCAATTAATCTCGTTCATTTTAATCCTTCAAGTCTACAGTGTTTATACCGTATACCTTTATCAGTAAGAACATTTTAAGGCGCAAATTTGTCTCAATGCTAAGAACAAATCGAGGGAGGTGTGATAGAGAGAGAGGGAACTTGTTATATCTGTTCCTCTTGGCAAGAGGGGAGAATGTGGATTGGCTGGTAACTTACCAAGTGCAGTACTAAAGAGAAAGACGTCACCGTCCCTGCAGAACACATCCCACACTCTGCACGCCACATCAAGTGGAAAGGACTTGCTGTACAACGTGAAGATCCTGCAGTCATACAAGTATTTTGTTAGCTCTATGACGCCGAAATACTGGTGACTAACTACTGTCTTCATTAGCAGTAACAATAACAATAACAATAACAATAACAATAACAATAACAATAACAATAACAATAACAACAGCAACAGCAACAGCCATAGCAATAGCAATAACATTAGCAATGGCAATTACAGTAACAGTAACAATAGCAATAATAACTACAATGACAATGGCATTAACACTGACATGTTGTGTGAACCAGTAGTGGATCTAGGGGGGAGGAGGGGGAACCGTTACTTGAAATGGTGCACTTCCCTTTCAAAATCTCTAGATCCACCCCTGTTAAAGTTATTAAATGCTATTAAAAATGACAAAAACAACAACAACAACAATAAATACTAAAACTTGGTGAAAGTTAAATTTAGTTTAAAACAAACATTGTCGGCTCAATGGTCACCTTCACCTGAATTTTAACTTTATCAATTTTTAATATTTTGACTAAATGCAATCGGATAATGACAGTGACAACAACAACAGCAACAACAACAATAACATCAACAACAGCAATGGCAACAACAACAACAACAGTGAGGAAGGCAAAGGCCACTATAACAACACCAACAATTCGAGCACCAGAAGAAAATAAGATGAAGAATACTAGAGCAAGAATGTGTAAGTACATGTATTCATGTAAGGACAGGAATAAGATCAAAAACTAATGATTTCCCAGTGTTCACATTCTCAAATTATTTTTCAAATTTGAAGATGCACTCACAGATAGTATAAAGTACTTAAATTAAACTAGAAAACACTGTTAATTTTAACATACCAGTCAATGAGGTACATGTCAGGGCTAAAGTTCTCATGTTTGAAATGTTCATGAAGCTTTGGCAAGTGTTCTTCAAGGAAGGTGTCAAATGTGGCAAAGTAAGCCTTCATCTGAAGCAAGGAAAATAAGAGTTAGGAAGAATATGGATAATGGTAACCTCAACCTGTAAGTTTGCAAATAGTCTGACATGTATTACATGTGTAAAGACTGATACATGTATACCGTATTTACCATTGAGTGGTCAACTCTAAAAAACGCTAACTGGCATGGTTTGTTTAGAAGGTTGGCAAAGCAGATGAATGCATCAGGGGGTTCCATGTTAAGCAGCAAAACTGCTGCTATGAAAGACATCCCTTGCACCTAAAGAAAACAAAATGTCCATTACAACACAAACTTTACATACTTATAACACAGTATATGTAAATGTAGGTTGAAACTTGTATACTACTGTATATTCAATTGAAATTATGAACTATTCATTTGTAATTGTACAAAATTAGTTACCCAAACATTTCTGGTCTCTTCCAAAGGTGCTAAGAATATTTTGGATTTTTGAACATTCCACTTGTAGTCAAGTGAGATCAAGCATGTACCATATAGCAAGAGCCAGCATCACCCTCAACGCTTGGTTTGATCTCTGTGATTCTCATTTCTGTAATGCACATTTGAACATATTCCCATAGACAGTGTGCAATACATGTATAAATGTAATACCGTTAATCATTACCGATAGAATAGTTAGAACTCTGTCAGCTGGGGCATGAGACCTTTGTTTTCAACAAAACAAGAATTATCATGATATACAGTATGATTTACAATGTAGATAAAATATTCATTGGTACAAACATGTTTGAATTTTAAAAACTAAAAATGCTTTCCACCCTTCATCAGGTAATGAAACTTAATATATATCAATTATTAGCAAAATAATGTTTTTTGTTCTTACATATCCTACATCAGGCCGATAACATGTGTATGCTCCCAGTATACTGTGCAGAGTATCATGGTATGGACCACCCTGGAAGAGAATCAGACGATGAACAGTATCAGTTACAAATATTATAAATAGTCTATCTGCTAATATTATAACATCTCATAACAGGATTACTTATTGGGCTGTGGCACAGAAAAAGTAATGGTTTATATTATATATAGACTTTAGAGGATACTACATGTACATGGACATGTGTTGACAAAATCCTCACGAGTGAGTGAAGCAAACGAGTGAGGATGTTTTCAACACGAGAAGAAAAAATTCATATCTCCAAGCGGCCATGTAATGTTCTGTTTATTATTCACTAAGCCATAAACGTCAGAAATCGGAATTCTTTGGAAATCTTTGGAAAATCTTCAGTAATTTTCAGAATATTTTTGGAAATGGTCAAAACATGAATCTGGTATACAATGTAAATGGAGCCTTGCTAACCTTTTGAAATATACACAGCGATGGGAAAGTTCTTGAGACATCCAACATGATAAGCTCGACTGTGTGCTCCTTGCTGACAGCAGGTGGAGGTGTTGCAGGTCGATCCTCGGATTGAAGTTGTTCTTTCTGCTTCTTCTTGTTTTGTCGAGTAACAAGCAGCTTCTCATATGCATGGGCTTGGAAAATGTCAAACAGTTCTGAAAACCAATGAACTGAAGGTTTGAAACTGATAAACACACAATCCTGGACCACTGATGAATCGTGCATAGTAATCAAACTTAGTGCAGATCAGGAACCAAGGTTTTTATCTAGCTGGTTAAAGTAAATTTGACAAATAAGTAATACTATCTAATAATTTTAAATAAGATTTTGTAGTGATGCATCTAACATAATTTACTGCCTGATGAACTTTCTGTTATTCTTATTACTGAATTGCTCATAGTTTCATTGACCAGTATAGGAGAAGATTGATGTAGATAAACTGACTGCAGCTTGAAGGGATATCAACCATTTAATTTAATCTCCAGGGAGTAAACACTATTAAAGTGTTCTGGAGCAACTGTAAAATAATTCCCCAAAATCCTATACAGTTCTCCAGGAGTCCCAGCAGTTCTCTAAGAGTCAGAGTGGTGACAAATTTTATACAATCACGTGCATAATTATAAGGCCCACAGGAGAAGAGAGAGGAGTGTAAAAGTGTTTGAGTGAACCAAGCTATGGTACTCCAAGTTACATGTAACAGATTTAGAATAACATATATATACACATTCTACTTTTCATAGGCATTAGCCTGTATAAATGAACCCCTCTAAAGACAATGCACCTATCGGTCTGAAATGCAAGATGAAAATTATCAAGAGCACCCGACAGTACCACTTCACTCACCATGGGTAATGTGTAGATCATTTCCGATAGCAAGTCTCCAGACCTTGCCCCTCACACTGGGTGGTAAGCCTTGCCACCACATCTCCCTAGTCTTCTTTGAGTTGCACCTGGAAAGCATCCATGCAAGAACATGACTGTATATTCTGTTTAGCAGCAAAACACAAACACACAAGCATATATATGTACACACACATTACTGTACAAATATTGACACTGGGGTGCCTTGAGAAGAGTAGTTTGCAGGTTTTATTCCAGACAAATTATCAGAATAGCTCAATTTCATTGGTTGGTTTTAAAAGTGGGACTGTTTTTGGCAATCAACCCAAATGGCCCTTGTTACTTGTAACTACAGACCTTACAATTCATTATGAGATGGCCGAGTCACCAATAATTATTCTCTTGCTGCAAAATATTGAAACGTGACATTGTAGCATATATAGTTAGATTGTCCAACCATCCTGATTTTGTCAGGATTCTCCTGATCAGGCTTGCAATATTTAGCAAGATTTTTGCAAAGAAATGTATAAAAAGTGTAAGCAAATTTTACCATTCTAAGAAAATCCTGATAAAGGATGGTGCACAGGTTGGACACTGGGTAGTAAAATAATGTGACAGATCGAAATACAATGTTATGTAACACAACAAGTAAACATAAGATTATAATGTAACATAACATAAAATAACATAACATAGCATAGCATAGCATGGCACAGCATAACATAGCATAGCCTAACCTAACATATTAACATAACATAACATTAACATAACATAACATAACATAACATAACATAACATAACATAACATAACATAACATAACATAACATATATAATTTATGAGCAACACACAGTACGCGGCAAATTAATTGTTGGGGGTTGGGGGTAACCCTACGATGGACTCACAGTTTGAGTTCATGCATTGCTGATTATTACAGAAAACATTTTTTCTTAAATTGCTTAAAATTCTCTTTTTCGGTATGTACATGTAATTATCTTTCTCATATGTATGTATGTTTGTGTGTGTGTGCTTATTATGGGAGCTCATTAATGGAGAGGTATCTCGATGGGTATTTCCCTGCTACTATACACATGGTCAAACTTGAAAATAAATAAAAACATTTTTTTATCATATAAATTGTCATATTTTTTGTGCAAACAAAACACGGCAAATTGCTACTAAAACAATTATATGACACTTTCATTTTATATTATCTAGTCGTATTATCCACTTGACTTTGCCTCATGGATTAATCACTAACATAAACCTCGTTGGACTTATCGAGTGCTGAAGGCGCGAGCTGCTAGGGGGGTCTGGGGGCATGCCCCCCACAAAATGTTCTAAAAAAATGGAAGGCAATAAAATTTGCTGTCTCGTGCATTTTCAGTCAGTGACTAAATGTGGTCAATTTACAAGCATACAAGAAATTTATCTTTTGGCAATTGCTGTTAATTTCTGGCAGATCTTTACAAAAAGTAAACAAATTTATATTTACTTTATTTGATCTTTAATACTGGATGCATGAGATTTGCTCAGCAATGTGTGAGAGCGCGAGAGAACCCTCAAATGCGCGAGTCTCACACCCAATCAGTGTTCACGAGAGTTGACATCTCTGATCACGATGTATGTAAGGTATAGATTTAGATCAAGATGGTGAGTGGGTCAGGGTATATAGACAGACAGGATATTAGGTAGATTAAGGCCATTAGTTATCATTTAACTTCATTTAACCTTTTATTGATTTTTCTGTAATTCCGTAGTCTTGAGGTTAATATATAATATATTATAAGTTTAATTACACATACCTTGACACTTTAATTAGAATAGTTATAGTTTTAGTACCATATACATGACTGTATAAGTTTAATTATAATAATTAAACTTATATATGGTACTAATTAAAACTATACATGCATGTAAGTATTCTAGAGTGCCAAGGTAATTACCGTAAACTATATTACCTCAAGACTACGGAAAAAAATATTATTGATTATTATACAAAATTAGTATAATTATGTACTAGATACAATAAACTGTACCTTTCTTGACGATGCATGGTAGGCACACACTGACCAGGCACCTACAGATCCCAGCATTACTTCAGCACAGCTGTTAATGAAAAGGTAACAAGAGAAAAAAATTAAATTTTTATAAAACGTATGGGTCCGGTGCCTGGGGGGAAGAGTACTCACTCAAATTTTGGGTAGGGATGTTCTGCATGAACGAAGAAATTCCAAACCCCTTCTAGAGTAGATTATCTCAATTCTCACAGATACCCCATTTTAGAAAACATTCTTTGGAAAAAAATCAATTTTCCAGGGCCTAAAAGCACCAAATTTCCAAAAATCGCTACCCCGTTTTAGAAATGAATCAA
>JANVCJ010016005.1:0-14220 GCA_026413505.1 Epizoanthus ramosus | reverse complement strand
TAGAGGTTATAGGAGGGATTTCGAAATGGTCCCGAGTGTATTCCTATTCCGGAATACGGTCAATCAAACGCGCCCTAGATATGTTTTGATATGTATTGGGCCATTCCACAGTATTCTGTTTGCCGCGGAGAGGAAAAGCAGAGGTGATATTTTGATAGTTAATTTTGTTTTGATATTGATGCTGCCAGTCTCCAAAAAATAATATGTACCCCTATATTTTATATTTAGCTTTTGACACTGTAGAGCAATATATTTTGCATATTACGGTTTTTGTGTCAGGCTGCTGTTAGACTTTCAGTAGCTGTAAGGAAAAACAAGACATATCTTGACACTAATTAGATGATGTCATCATTTATAATGAATGCAAACTAATTATGAACATTGAGAATTTTGAGTAAGCATAGGGTTGAAAATCAGATTGTCTTTTGTTTTTGTCATTTATTTGTCATTTCAACCTGTTAAACAGTATTTTTTACATGTTTATAGTTATTCTGCTGAAAGTCAGCAAATATTAAGAAAAATGCAAGATGCCTGCCATAGTAGATACAGTTGCAATGGAATTTAATTATATTAATTTTTTTGGATATCTAGAGTTTTGTTTCTTGCGCAGTTAACACCCTAACAAGCGTCTTCCTATGATTTCTCACTCTGAGGCCTCAGTCACATTGAAAGAACCAGCCTTGCCAAGCCATATGGTGGAAAAACCTTAACTGAACACCCTAAAAACACCCGTCTTGTCTTACCAGAACTAAGGCCATATCTTGTAGTTTAGAGAAATCAACAAGACGTGAACCTAGTACGTGACTCTAGAGGGTTTGTTATGGTGGAAACAGTATTTAATTTAGGCCAGTATTCGCGTGTCCTTCTTTATGACCTTAATTGAAGTACATATTCGGGTTTGAAAAAGTATGAGGCCCGTCCCTTTCCTGTAAACGGTCTAGAAATGCATAATAACTTCTACATACACATCAGTAAACTGGGAGGCATTTTTGCCGTATTCATAAACTCCATTTATTGTACAACATGGTCATAAGACATTTGCTGTGTCCAAAATACAGCTGAGAATGACTCTACTTCCTTTTGACAGTGGGCACGGCGTCTGCACATCATTGATAATTCTGTTGAGGGTTTGTTTGTTTCATTTGGTGTGTACCAAATGGAGACAAAGGCGAGTAAAGTTAGAAGTGACATTAGTTTGCAGTTCATTTTATGAAATGGCTTCAAACTTGTGGTGGGAGGAAATTGCTATAGATGACTGGACGTCGATCGATTGCCATTTGTTTTAATTTGTCGAGATCTGTCTTAACGACACTCAATTGCTTCAGTTAATAAAACGTTCCTAAACAAACAATTAGGAAGGACTCAGTGCATGATGGATAAATTTATAATTGTATTGGTAGATTGCAAACAACATGAAAGATTGAGCATACCGTGTAATATTATTTTGGTTTTATAGAAAACAATAAATCAAAATGAAACAAGGTTTAGGAAACATAAAAGATTATGTTTGATGTAAAACATATCGATATGTCACGCACGCGCGTAACACATGGAAAATATGCCACTCGGGACCCTGATGTAGTGTCGTATGGATTTTGCGAATGGTTTAGTTCTCAATAAAATACTCACATCCAGATAATAAATAGAGGATATTACATGGCCGTGTGGAGATACGATTTTTTTCTAATCTAATTTTCTTTCTAATGTTCTATTTATTATATAAACACAAATGAAATTCAAAACCATTTCACTTTAATATTTTTTGTAGTCCTAAAGTAGAACAACGTGTCAGAATTAAAAAATAGAAGAGGTAAAATTCACGCGCGACCACAAACCCGTGATTCAGTGGTCTACTCTTAGGTTGAAATGGCATGCGTAAGAGCTCGAAGAACTTCAATTTCATTACAGAGAGAAGCCATTCGTGAAGTTAAACGTCTTCTAGAGCTTTCTAACGTTTCAGTTCTACTACACTGTGAGACAATTGTCCACTGTTTGCCGAGCAAATAGACAATTGAAGAAACAATGTTTACAGAAAGTGAACTAAACATAAAGTCAAAACCATGATTGTAGTGATGCGGTATAACTTCACACAAGCTTTTGGCAGCACTACGAAATTAAATTGTTGGTTTTGTCAATTTACAAATCAAGACCATGGTCAGGAAACAGAAAACAGTTTATCGTACTGATTGCGTTCTCCACCTAAATGCAGTTCATCGGCGGCGTTGTAGAGGTACATTTTGATTTTTTTGTGTGAAGAAACATACTGTTTAAGCTGTTGTAGAGCCATTAGATTTATTATCAAATTAGTTAAATGAGTTAGTTTTTTAGACCACAAAAAACGACAGAAACCGGCTGCCGACTGTGCAGTCAGTATTTGTATCTGACTGTGCTTTTAATTAGTTTATTTACGCTGCGAGAGCAACCTCCGTTGTTTTTTAAAAATATTATCTGGAAGTGTACTGCTTTCATTGTGCTTGGTTCGACATTACCGTTGTACTTTACTCTTTCTACGCACTGTGAACGAGAGTTAAAAATTTAAAAGGTACGATATGCTAGATTAAAAATATTTTGATAATTGATAAATGTTATAAAAGTTTTGGCAGCTTTGCAAAATATATTTCGCTCGTTTAGAGCGTCTTCAGTTGCCCGCCATCTTAGATTACTGCTTTCAATTTCAAATATTCAAACTCGTAAAACACTCTCAGTTTTGCATTATCCACTTGGCTTTCTTTTGGCGGCTGGTCTATCAGAGGATATTCTGAACCGAGACTGTGACTGTGACTTTTGAGGACCATCTCCAAGGCAAGGGCAGAATATCATCCCAGAAAGACCACAAAGCCAGAAAGTGTTTATTTATTTTTTAATCCAACATAAAGAATACGGTTTGTAGTTTCAACTCGAGCAAGTTAATGTTCAGAGTGAGTGAACATGAAATTAACGCCAATAAAGTGCCACAGCCTATGCGCGTGATAGGCCATCAACACTCTAATTGGCTGTCTCAAGTCTATTTGAATTGTGATTGGATGTGAGTGGTTCTTGCTGTCATTCTAGATCCCCGAACACTGTTCACAGAGACAAACTTTTAATTATATGTTGAATAGAAGTTTTCGAAAGTAGAGAGAAATACTTTTTAAAATGCTGCAAAATTTGGAGAGGAAATTGGTTCTGTTTGCTATCTTTCGGCTACCAGGAAGATAGGAAAATAGAAGATGAGAAACAGAAAATGAGGAGCGAAAATAATATAGAAGGAATTTGTGAGCACACCAGCAAAAAACATGGATTTGATCATTTACTGTCATTGATTCGGTGTATCGAAGAGACTTTGGTTTGACAACGTCGGGATGTAGTGATTTAATGGACTACAGTGGCTCTTTTGGAATAAAAAGATCCGAGGTCTAGATGACAGTACACGGGATGACCGAAATGCTATTTCGATCGCCTCTGCCAACTTTCACTGAACCTACGATTTTGTTCAAGTTACTGCCCCTCACCCTACCTCCAGCCTTCCTGACATCATAAATAGCCCAAGCCAGATAGGGTTAATATCTGATAATAGGTTTTTAAGTGTTCTGCTCCCTTGAGAGTGGCTTATAACCGTTATGGAAACCAATTTGAATTGAACAAAGGTCATTTCTTATATTAGTAAAAGAAAATAATTTTGCACGTCCTTCAGATTACAAGGAACGCTGAAGTTTAAAATAATTATATTATATTTAGCTAAAACAAAGATTAGCTTCATGCAAAGATCCGAAAGAATTGTACTACATGCACCATCACGGCTAGCTATATTTTTGTAGTATCTTGCAGCGAACTTTTGAAATATGTCAAAACACTCTTGTGTGTACTTTGTTGGCGAGTACATGAACTTTCTCAGTCTATAATAAACTCGAAATTCCTCATTCATTATATATTGAACTTGTTTATGTATTGACAAAGTACGCGGAAGAATGATTTAACCTCTAATCAGTGCTTCGCTGACAATGACTCCTATATACGAGCAATGATGCCATATGCACGTTCGTTTGAACGAGCTGTTCAGCTCTTAGGCGTAACGCGGTTAAATAAAATATTGTATTGCATTGTATTGTATTGTATCGACCAGACCGACCTTTTAAACTTGAATCAATATCATTTCCATGAAGTTATGATTCCGTACATAAGTACTAATGCCTAAAACGGCCTCTACTTTCCTTTACCAATAAGCTTTTCCTTTTACGTTAGCGCCCCGTCAATAGAACTAGTCAATAACACTGTTATATTTTCAAGGACCCACTTGAATCGAAGCTGAATTAGACGTCATTCTTTCCCAAGCCGGAAAAAATGTGAAATGAATTGAAAAAAAGCTTTATCTTCTGGAATGGGGATTTAACCACTCTATTGACGCAAGTAGAGGACAGTCAGGTTAAACTAGTAGCAATGCATAACTAAGTAAAACGGCAATTATAATTAAATAGATTTGAACTACAGTTAAACAGTGTTGTAGAACACAAGCTCCACTTTTCACAATTCAGTTCTTCCCTTTTATCAGTTATTTCGTTTACCGTATATTGCTTTTTCGAAAAGAAGCTGATATTGTGCAATAGTGCAATAGTGGCCAGGGGTACCTGTGTGTTACCCAAACGTTTGACTAAAGATACGTTGTTACAGTGCAGCGCTTAAATTTTAGATGTTCCGAGTACTTATTTGTCAGATAACTCAATGTTTGTCTCTTTTGCTCGGTGTATTTACTCAAAATGTTCTTAGCAACCCATAGTTCCTTTCGGTCGTGGTATTCGCTACTGCACACTTTTCCTGGAATAGTTGGCTGTACAACATACAGATGGTCATTAGTTACTGTCAGGTGAAAAATAGACATTCAACGATCTGATAAGTACTTCCTTTTCGGAACAGTAGAAGCTTCTGCATTTCACAAACGGAATGGCTCCGCACATTATTCCAAGGAGCTGTATTTTTTTCTACTACTGTATTATATGGATTGCATTAACAAAGGGAGATAAAGGTGAGTACAGTAGAAATGAGATTAGCGATAATAGCGAAAACAAAGACCAACAATCTTGACTCTGTAAAGCTTTGGACACCAACAACAAGTCAGAGTTGCCCGCTGGAAATGCAGCAAAAATATGTTAGATTTCACATGCTAAAAGTATTTTAAGGATGTTTCCACTGCAACCATTTACCTTACAAACCACTTTCCTTCAATCTAGGATTGAAGAAGCCAACATGACTTATAAGAACCTTAAGTAACACCGGTTTCTGTAGCATGAAATGACTGAGAGTATTCCAACTTCTCCCAAATGGGATGCCAGTCCATCGCAGGGTTATCCCCACCGTTTTATCAGATTTAACTCCCAACAATTTGCCAGGTCAGTACCAATTTATACACCTGGGTGAAGAGGAGCCAGGTTGGAACCAACATTTGTCTAAAGTCCAAAGCACTGACAGCTGGGATATGACGGCGTCCACACAGAAAAACCACCTTAACATTTTAAAAATATATTATGGTTTCTCTAAATCTACTCAATAACGCTTTCTCCAAAGGTTTGTTAATTTTTCTTTATCCAGACTAAATTATAGCCATGGTGGCCGAATGTTTATAAACAACTGTTTCCTTATATATAATATGTTTTTAGCAAAACTACTAGGAGCTACGAACTATCTAAACCTGCTAGAAACTACGAACTATCTAAACCATTTATTTTTAACAGATTTGGCATATACACACCGTTTTATTCAAATAATGTTTATAAACAGTTGAATAGTTTTATGGTGCCGTTCATGATTTTCTGATATGTTATATTTCCTCGGTTATATTTTCCTCGGTATCTCTATTAGCGTTTCAAATATATATCATTTGTGTAACGAATAGGAATAAAGTAGCAGAAAATTTCCAATCGAAACAATGGCGTTTGTTAATGCTTGTTGTTACCTTGGTACGTGTAGTTCGAAACTATGGATGCAACATTTTATATTGACTAACATGGAACGGAACTTGAGCGGGAACCATTCTAATTTAGATCTACAACTCTATGATCTGGTCACTGATAATGTCATCATTGTTAGCTGCAACTCCACTCCATTCATGACTGAAGCATATTATTTCAAGCAATTCTCGATATCTATTAATTACAACTCCAATTGTTTTAATTCTTTAGGGGCCTTTTCAAGTTACTAAATAAATGTTACAGAATGGATAATGGACTCAAAATAGTTTTTGTTATATATGGCGGTTATACATGTATATGGCGGTTATATATGACTCCTTCAGTGTATTTCAATTAGTTGGTATAACAATGTGACATTAAACATCTATTCTATTTTTGAATATTACTCATATTTTGATTATTACAACATGGTTCCTTTTGGTGTTTGCTATATCTAGGAAATTAGAATTACAAGGGAACTCTGTAGTTTCAACTGATTCGTTTGGTCATCAAAGCATTGTCTGCTGTACTCGTATATATGACCTCATATCGTGTGAGCGGATCGCCTGGTAAATTCAGCTCATTCCTTTCTCTAGATAGTTAATGCTGTCGATTTTATAATATATGACAAAATTTACTTCACGTACTGACTAATCTGATGATATTCGAAGTTCCAATGTGAGCTGCGTGGAGTTACATGCCTAGCTCGGAGATTTCGACACTCGGTCAAACTCAAACTGTTTCTCTTTATAAGCAATCTCATTGATTTTGGTTTGGTCTTTCCGTTTCAACATAATATAAACCATAGCTCTACCAATCTTTACAAAAAGATATTTTTCAGAACAGTAGCAGCATCTGCATGTCATAGTTCTGTTTAGACTTTGGTGTTTGTTTCATAAACTGAACTGGCTCCGCACATTTATCTAAGGATCTGTATTTTTTTTTCTATTACTGTGTTTTATGAATTGCATTAACAAAGGGAGACAAAGGTGAATAAACTCAGGAGAGACATTAGCGATAATAGATCAAGAGAAATCAGCGCGCGTAGCAAAGATCAACAGTCGTATTTTTTTACTCTTCATGCACGGCTTTGGACGCCAATAATTTGAACACGACAAAGTTGCCAACAGGAAACGAAACAAAAATATAGATTAGCTACGTTATTTGATATTATAGTGGGGTGTGTTACCCATAGAAGTCACGATTAGAATATAGAGTTATTGTTTCAATCAAGCTTTTATCTAACGGTTTAGAGCATGTGGCGAGCGAGGGACAATGTAAGGGTGAACGGATATCTTGCAATTTCCAGTATTAGATGTGTTGTGAGATCTGTCTTAAAGTGTCTGAACACATTTTCACAGTTTTAAATTTGGTGCTACTCTTGTTTCTAGTCGATGGTACTACACAAACATCAATATCAATTTATATTTAACTCAGTGTTTGATATTATTTCACTGACTAGGTTCTACATACTAAAAGTATTTTAAAGATGTTTCCTTTGCAAACATTTACCTTACAAGTAAAGTTCTTTAAACTTCGCAAAATATTAAATATTAGTAGTTCTTATTTTCTTATTAAAAATCTAAACGTTACGAGAAGTTTCGAGTAATTGAAGATGTTAATCCCTTGTTTTTTTCCGGTCTGTTCCTGTGTCAATATCATTTCCTTTAAAATTTAACGAAACGTTATTGAGCAGATTCTGAGATATTGCTGTATTTTATCATTTTAAAAGCCATTTAGACGGTATTTTGTTGGTCGTGCTAACTATGTGGCAACCTAAATCAGAGCAAAAACTTATTATTATGATATCTAAAGACTTATGAGGGAATATATAACTGAGTTCCATGCTCGTGCAAACCAATAACTGTATTCAGACACTTTCTTTAAACCCCGTTACTTCAGTTATTCATAACAAGCCAAAGTTTTGAAACGAACAAGGAAGGACTGATGGATAAATGCTAGAAGCATCATCAATGGTTTGTTATTTTCTTTTATCCAGGCGTTGTTTTGTATTAATTATAGCTACGGTGGCCGCATGCTTATAAACATTTAAGTAACTTTAGGGTGCAGGTCATTTTCTGATATTTTACGCTCTTTTTCTTTTAAGAATGTATATTTTTCAGGTCCAGGCTGGATATTCTTATTTTTCTGCCGTCTTTAGGCTGAAAATATTGTTATGTACATTCTTAGATTACAGGGTATAGTATATCAGTACAATAAAACGCATGTGACCAGAAATTGAACTAACAAATAGAACTGTATGGTGTCTGCATCGTGCCGTGTGCATTGGGCACGCGCTTTATCGCTTTACCCTGGCGAGTTCAAAATGTTGTACCTGCCGACACTTGGCCGTTTTGGCTTTAAAAAAAGGAATTTCTCACAAATGTGAATTGAGGGAAATGAAAATTCCTGATTTTGTTTCCACGGCGTCAAGTGTATTAAACCAGCATGGGTTGACTGTGTATGAGAAATGTTTGCGTTGCGTTCAGTGGTAAAATGGAGTTATTTTAAAAACATTATGTGATTCTATCGTATTTTATTTTCCATCAACATGCAAGAAATTCTCGGCTTAACAAAATCTTAGCCTTGGGTATATTCTTAATATATTAAGATTCGTATGAGAAAAGAGTGTATACTTCCTTTTAAATATATCTTTAGTAGCGTGTGCAGCCACTCCGTTCCATACCTAGCTGGGACACATGGACACTCGGTCAAACTCAGTATTGTATGTCTCATGATATAAGCACTCTCATTATTTTGTGTTTGGTCTCTCGGTTTTAGCAAAATACAAACCATGGCTCGACCAAACTCGAGAAAAGGATGTTTATAGTGTTTGCTTTACAAACGGAATGGCTCCGCACATTTATCGAAGGATTTAAATTTTTTTTCTACTACTGGGCTGTTGGATTGCATTCCAAATGAAAGAAAATGGTGAGTCTGGAGTGACATTAGCGTTCATAGATCGAGAGATATCAGCGAAAGCCGGCAAAGATCAACAATCTTGATATTCCTTTGTTCACCAACATTTTGAAGACGACACAGTTGCCAATAGGAAATGCAGCAAATATTGGCCTTATGCGCAACAAAACGCGAAGAGAGGAGGTGAGGTGACGATACTTGATATGTGTTATCCGGGAGAAGTCACAATTATAATATAGAGCTATTGTTTTGATGAAGATTTGGAACTTGTGGCGTTTGGAAATTGTAAGGGTGAACGGATGTCTTGAAATTTCTAGTATTAGCCGTATTGTTGCTATATATAGCGGTTATATAATAATAATAATAATAATAATAATAATAATAATAATAATAATAATAATAATAATGTCTTTATTTAGCTAATTAAAATAGCATATCAACTATTACATACAACAATATCTGGCTCCTTGAATTTCACATAGTTGATAATAACGTGATCAGTATTTTAAAAACATGGAGAATCGTTTTCTCTTTTTGAATATTATTCACATTTTGATTATTACAACAAGTTTGTTTTATTTTTGCCATATCTAGGAAATTAGAATTTCAAGCGAACTCTATATTTCCAACTGATTCTTTCGGCCAGCAAAGTACTGCGTGTTGTACTCGTATGTATGGCCTCCTGTAGGTTCTTGCGTCGGCGGATGGCCTTGTAAATTAGACACGCCCTTTCCCTTTCCCAAACGATACTCGTCCATTTCATTTCATTTCATTCCATTTTCATACCATCGTCAATCTGTTCTTTTGATATGTCATGAGCTTGTCTTCCTCCTGTACTAGCAGCTCATGCCACAGACGTTCAGTTATACTGCAGCTTGTGGTACTTAAATCTCCGACGATTGTCTCCTTGTAGCCAAGGAATCTGTCAGTTCTCCAAGTAGAGCTTCAAAGGCTGAAACAACTACTCCCGGCGTATCCAATCGAACGAAACCGAACGCATTTTCAATCGAACTCGATCGAACCAATCGAACGTAATCAAACGATTGACGTTCAATTGAGTTCGATCTTGTTCGATTTTGTTGGAATATTTTCGGTGACAGCAACCTTTAAGAGCAATAAAATATTTCAATTCATTAACCCGTTTAAAAGACGCTGAGATTATATTCAGAGATCTGGGAATATATAGACATTGCAATTTGTCTCCCTCCCGCCTGGCCCGTACTTTCGCTTTAGCTATCTCAGAGGCGATAACAAAACGACCTCAGTTGCACCATAAATGAACAGCAATGCGAACAGTACCTTATTAAATTTAATTTTCGAGACACCAAAATTTCGCGATTTTGAGTTTTTAAAAGACATTTCCGCATCGTTTAATTTTAGCGAAATTAATGAAATAGCAGGATTCAAGTCATTATTAAAGAGGCTTTGTCACGGTAATGCGTATGCTCTCAACTAATGTCAGGAAAAAAGCCTTCACAGTCATGAAACACAAGTTGCAAGATCAACAGGATGACGAGAAATGGTTAAATGGCTATATAGTGTAAAAACCGAAAGTGTCTAAATACAAGAAACACAATTTTGACAGCGAATGGATTTAACGTATTTAATGTCTAGCCTGGACAGAAATTAAATTGAGAGTTTGTAATCCATTTTAATCTTCTCCAATTTAAACCATCCACGTCCCTTTATGACTTATTATCATCTCTATTATGTTTTTCTACCACGGTAACCTGTTATTGTTAGATTTCCTGTGATTTGTGGAGAATTTAGTATATCGCAATAATGCCTTGAAATAGCCGTGACATAACCCCTTTAATTTTGCGATTTTGCAAATCCCGTATCCACTGAAGCTCCTTTCAGGAAAGAAAATGCAAAAATACTAGGAGAAAACAACAAGTAAACCAGTGTTAGAATCCTCTTTAATATTTTTTCAAAATTTACAAAAAATAATAAAAAAAGTTAGGAAGCTATTAAAGTTGTATAACTTTGATCCCCAATGAACTTCAAAAGTCTCTAAGTGTGTATTTCACTCAGAAATACCATACACAGATTCAACATAAAATTACTAACTAAACCTTACTCAGTCTGA
This sequence comes from Epizoanthus ramosus, assembly GCA_026413505.1. NCBI lineage: Eukaryota > Metazoa > Cnidaria > Anthozoa > Zoantharia > Epizoanthidae > Epizoanthus > Epizoanthus ramosus. The sequence goes on along the minus strand of JANVCJ010016005.1, from coordinate 3,291 downwards.
AATATAAAAATCATCAAAGCAACACAACCTTTATGATACTGTTTGTATGTATGTACATGTGATATATTGCCTATCCACTAAATGCGGGTAGAAATGATTCGTTGGTTGTGCTACCAATTCCTTGTTTCCCTGCAGAAATTATTGTTAAAGAGCCTGCAGATGAACCATGGGGATGGCGAACTACTAGTGCTGTAAGTATTGCTCTATCATATTTATCATAGCGGTAATTACTACAAATACAAAACACGCAGTATTTCTAAGTTCATAGAGAAGCTTCAATGTCATATTGCAGTGCCTGTTCCCAATTATAATAGGCTGGTTTAGCAACAGGACCCGCCGTCTGTTCAGGACGTCGCGAGTTCTGAAATGCACTGGAAACTAGTAACTTTGGCGCATTGTCAACGCGAGCCATCGCATTCAGGACGTATCATTACTCGGTGGAATCTGACACAGACATTCACGGTGCTATGCTAGTAATGGCTGCGTCTATTTCATAACAAAATATAAAACATTTTCTGTGTTTTCCACGAGTTATTGTAACATTTGTGTAAGTTCTGGAGAATGCGAAAACCTACCATAGGTATTTCTTGCCCTCTCAAACTTGCAGTCATGTTACCATAACACGGATCTGTTATCCCACTGCGGTACTAAAAGGCAAACAACTGCCCCGGAAGGAACTCCCATAGCGGACATGACTTGGATGATCGTCCTATTTTTTAGGGGTTAAAATTGTAGGTTGCAGTACCGCTTAGGGTGTTAGAGATACAAATGAGTGTTTGAATTCAAAAAGGTATCTTTTATGCAATATATGCCAGAATACCTACACTAGGACAAAAATTGATTTTTAAAACAAAACGTGTCAAAGTGGAACGAACTCAATATCAACTTTTCTGTTCTAATAAAATATACCATATATATTTATTGGATATTAATGAGCTCAAGCCATATCCATACTAATACCTTTTAGGGGTTTGTTTGAAAACATTCGACGATCATCAACGGACATGACGGAGTCCCCCTATTCTAGTTTCTAGTTTGAACTGCCACTTCGTATGCAATTAGATGTGTCTCACATGTGAGTAATCTGCTAGGTTGTGTGAGCGTGGTAGGCGCAGTCGGTAAGACCTCTGCCTCCCAACCAGAATATCCCGGGTTCAATACCCGGCCTTGCCGAGTTAAATATGGATACAAGTAGAATTTTATAAAAAATCGTGACTTATCAACATGATATTGCATGATTATATTATTTAATACGTATTGTTTTTAAGATTTAGATAGTTTGGGATTGGAGATGGGTTTGGGATTTGATTGCACGGGATTGGGTTTTTATTTGGCATTTATTAGGTTTGAATTTGGGTTTGGATTTGCCCTGTCGTGTCCTCCCTTGTTGTGCTTTTTACTCTATTGTATTTTATGCTATTGCATTTTTACACTGTACAACTGAAATAAAGTATATACATATAGATATATAAATACTCTCATTAATAGATGAATGTATAAGCAACGTTTTGATATAAACTGATTTCATTGACAGTTCTACTAACATCATTTTTTCCCTGCAGTGGAAGCAAAGAATTCTAAATGGATACATGAAATGTACGATGGGTTCAACTGAATTACAGATGCTTGGAACTCCATTTATATCTGCGCCGGGAATTCGAAATATCGAGGTGGCCATCGAATTTACAATACAAAACTGTTCATCATTTTCCGGGAGTTTACAACCTTGCAACGAAACATTCAATATGTACAAGTATGAACAAGATTCGGAATTTTATCCGGCAGTTCCCAAATTAGACCAATTTACTGACCTTGTAACAACTATCAGAGCAGGTCCAGGAGAGCCTACCAACAACAAGCCAGCATCATCAAACGTTAAAAGTAAGGCCGTCATACAAGTTAAAATACAGAAAAAGGGAGTTTATTTTGCCTTTATTGATTCAAATACTTGTCAAGCCATACTTTCATTTGAAGCGTACTATACAGTCTGCTCGGACCGACGAATAAATCTTGTATCATTCCCGAAAACATTACCACTTGCAAGTGCATCACAGAATGTCAGTGTTAATGGTAGTTGTGTTAAAAATGCTCTTCCGTCATCAAACACATCGAGACTGCATGCTGTTTGTACAAGGAGTGGAGACTGGATCTTGGGTCCCAATGTGATGTGTCTCTGCAAGGCCGGTTACCAGCCAAGTCCCTTGCTAGATGAGTGTCTAGGTAAGCAATTCATCGTTATAGAATGCTGTATATTTTAATAACCTAAGCAATTTGTATTTGGGATTTACCAATACTATCAAATGAATACACACGTACACATAACCACGCATACGTACAGATAGGTGACATAGATAAATACGAACGCAGGATCACAGACCTACGTATGTACACACGTACATCCCTTTACACATACACTAACAATTTATACACATGCACATAGTTAAACGCCGGTTTAACTATGACCACGACCCAGTAAAATACTATGAAGATCGGAAACCTACTGAGTTATTTTAAATTAACAACCTTGTTCAGCTGATAGCGCCAATGCTTGACATAGTACACTCTGTTCTTCAAGTTCCCCCTCTCACGCCAGGGCTCCGTCACCGTCGGAGAACCACCAAGCTTTTTACCTCGTCTTGCGTTTCCGGTGTTGTTGCTTAACTCATCAAAATTACGTAAAATGTTGGCAAAAATTCATTTAAAGGTTAGACCATATAAAGTTTAGAAGCTAACTCGTTCGAATTTGTGTTAAAGAAACCAATTCCATTTGGCTTCCTTGACATTCCCGCCAAACCAACCTGTGTCGTTTGGAAGACAGAGGTAGCTAGACATAATCACTTTGGTGCTTGGTATTGCACTTTCCCTATTGCGTATTGCGCTTTGGAGATGTCAACCATTTCTTGAAAAAGCTGTATATACACGTGCACACGGGTAGTCACGAACACGCGCCGTGCCCTTACCCATTCCCATTCACACAAAGCGAATAGACAGTACAGACCCGGTTGGGTCGATAGCGCTATCCATCGGTTAAATCCTTACTCAATGACCAAGTGTCAACTATGTGGTTTATTCTATCCACTGGATAAGGATTTATCCGTTGCATAGAGATATCCACTATTCCAGTTAGAATATTTGAACAAGGAAATTAAATTTAAAAGTTGGCTTGACCATTGGTTAACATTAACCGACTTTCGAGCAACCCGGGCCTGGCGGTAAATTCTTAAAGGAATCCTGAAGTGAAAAACACTTTGCGGGCAAAATGAAAGAATTTGTTATACTCAATTACCTTCT
>JANVCJ010015894.1:0-14221 GCA_026413505.1 Epizoanthus ramosus | reverse complement strand
CTTACTTACTTACTTACTTTCTTTCTTTCTTACTTACTTACTTACTTTCTTACTTACTTACTTACTTACTTACTTACTTACTTACTTACTCACCTACTTACTTACTTACTTACTTTCTTTCTTTCTTACTTACTTACTTACTTTCTTACTTACTTACTTACTTACTTACTTACCGCTTACTTACTTCAGTCTTCAATTTCACCCATGGCACACCGCGCGCCTCTGATTAAATATTTGCGGGGTGGGTTGGCCCCTACGTGACAGGTAAAGACATTCTGCAGTAAACAATATCGTAAGCTAAAAGTGTTTGCACAAATTAGAAACAGTTTGATTTCCTCTACGTTTGTGGCCAATAAGTTATGCGAGCCCATTTTAACATGCCCCTGGCTGCGAGTAATGTGGAACTGTTGCTGCGCTGTTACGTCGTGATAGAGATACCCTCTAGCACCCAGGGTATCCAGTATGTTAGAACTGTATTCTAGAGCTTCTTCCCCAATTTGCTGGTAAATTCAAGTCCATAGATCAGCTTAGTTTTGTCTGTTTCAACCATTTGAAAAGACTCTGTCAAGAGCAAATCATTTCCAGAAATTTCTATCCCCTTACAATCAACTCTAATGCATAAAAAGGAAACTTTAATATATGCTACTCCTTAGCAAACAAGTTTTAATTTTACTTCAGTGCTTCATTAGCAAATCATGAACAAAATTGCATTAATTAATTTACCCTGCGAGGAAAGATCTTTCATATCCCCACGTTTTGCGTGGGGATATGAGAGATCGTGGCTTGCTGGATAGCATGAATATGGCTTTAGTGCTTTAGTCAAAGTAGGTGCTAACAGTGATTGCATGGAGTAGGGGGGCGTTCCAAATAAGAGACAGAATAGTGTTTATTCCGGTATTTTGTTTCAAAGATTTGGCGTGGGAAAGAAAGCAGACAATGCGGAACCTTCCCGCCTGTGATAAAAACACTAAAGTACCATAAAAATCTTGCTAAAATACACTTGAATAACATAGCAATAGTCCCACGAACAACAAACTCCATAATAGCATGAGTGACAAATTAATTACTTCCCAATTTCATCCTCCAGTTTCACAGTTCATTTGCAATATCACAGGTAAAATGACGCTATTATACCTAATGCAACATACTCTTCCGAAGATACAAGCAAGCTTTTCTGAACATTTTGAAGAGTGTTCGAACATTTTCAAATATATTCAAGATCTTTCCCAAAAAAGTTTTAAACCTAGACCTAAACCTAAACCTAAACCTAAACCTAAAACTAAACCTAAACCTAAACCTAAACCTGGGCCTTTTGGAGTATTCAAAACACGAATACGCCTCGTCAGTTCGTCCTGAAATTTGACATGCTTATTCAGCAGACTTTAACGTCTAATTGAATGTAGTCACGTGGTCCATAATTGGTTTTCATGGTCACCATATCCAATTAAATGGCGTCACTTTTAAGAAAAACACGTTTTTCAGTACTTTTTCTCTGTTTTTTTAGTTGTTACATCAACTAAAGTAAGTTTGCAAGATATTATGGTTATGATAAATACAAAATAAACTACGAATATTTTTTTCGAGTCTAAAGTGCTATTTTATATACAGAAAGTAAAAAGGGCTACTTTTTAAAAAGAACTTGATATTTGTACCAACGTTGAGAATAAATTTAGAAAAATCAAAGTGGGGTAGCGAATTAAAATAAACATCGAAGTATATGTTTACTAATAAGTAATAGCTACTAGAAGCTTTTGGGGAAATATAAAAAACACTTCACGAAAGCTTAAACAATCGAGAGAGGTCAAAACTTTCTAGAGTTAAATCCTTTTGTAGATGTTATACTCTTGAAGATAATAATAACACTTTATTTAAGGAGGATAACGGATAAAGTTAAAACTTGTTTCCAATCCGCTCCTCTACTATAAAACACAAATAAAAGGTAATTTACAATTTGTCTAAGATCGAAGTACTAATTAAAAAGACTATTTACAAATGTGTTTTAGAAATTGGATATGGAATATTTACAAATTTAGGGCAAGGGAAATTTCTAATTTGGATAGGGGGTATAATGTTTAGGATAAAATCTGATTGAATTTGGTTTAGTACAGTCTGGTACTGTCCAGTTTATCTAACTGTTCTAAATTTGCCAAAGATTTATTGCACTTTGTAATTCAGCAGTCAAAATTTTAATTTTACTGAAGAAGCAGATATGTCTATTGTCTAAATAAAATTTTTCAACTGTTTCTTTAAAATGTTTACGTCCGAAATGTTTTTGATGACCAGTGGAAGGCGATTTTACAAATCTGCTGCGGCTACTTCAAACGCGCGTACAAGAAGGGTTTTAACGCTAAAAGGGTTTCATTAAACGATTCTTTTTTTAGGAACTGAGGATTTGTAGAGGTCTTTAGGGTTGTAGTAATTCTTCGATATAGGCTGGAGCGTTATTGGTGATTAGAAGAATCTTGAACTGAATGCGTTTTTCAACAGGAAGCCAGTGAAGTTCAACAAGTATTGGAGAGATATGGTCATAACGAGAAGATTGATGGATGAGACAAGCAGCAACATTTTGAACTACGAACAAAATAAACCTGCTGGTAATAAAAATTTCAAGCTTATTCATAGATAGAGAGAACATCGATAGATCTTTTATTATAAAGATCTTATTAATCTTAATAACGGAGTGGGAGGTCTGCACGGAAGAACATTTTGTTCGAAGTTTTGACTGTACTGAACGATGTTATTAAGAGTTTTGCTATATAAAGCTCTATCTTGCTTATGAAATTCTTGCAAAACAAACAGTCGAGTTGCCTGTCCGCAAGCGCATACAATCAGAACACAGGGATTCTTAAATTACAAGACCTGGAATTAAATCCGGCTTGCCATATAATACTGAAATTTATTTAACATAACTACGGCAGAACTGAACACTCAGATAATTACATATGATATCTACAAACTAATTTTAATGCTACCTAAATTATAAATCACGACGCTAAGAATAACAATATATTAATAAGAAAACACAAAAATTCATCATTATGCTACCGATGAACTGATAATTAATGATAATTAATGTCCTGTGTAATTCTTGATTAAATAAATTAGCACTGGACTTAAAAAATGGAACCGCAAATTCTGTTGGTCTTACAATAGAAGATAGATAGGGGAGGGGAGGGAGAGGATGGCATTTGGACCTCCTATGATTTTCGTTACTGTTTTTGACAAAGTCAAGCCTTTGGCGTTTTGTAGTTAACTTTGAAATTTAGTAATTAACTTCGATCTCAACGCTTATCGGTTAATTAGTTACTGTTGTCATGGTAACAGCTGTTCCATAACAGGTTCAAAATATCTGCCGCCATTTTGGGTTTTTCCATTTTTTTCAGTTATGATATTTGACAGCAGAACAAGTAAAAACACTGTTTTCAATTTTAAAACAACAAAATAAATGATAAAAGAACTCCCATTTCTAAATAAATCCTAAATTACATAATCAATTACGCATAAATTGTATATAATTACTTCATCTAAATAAAATAAAAAAATCTTGTTAATTAGGCTACAGCTACTGTAAGTTTCATTACCATTAGGGTAATAAAACCATATCTGGAAGTACGCAAAAAAGGGGTCCTCCTTTCTCGAACGAGTGTTGTTTGCTTTCCATATATACGACGCGACAAGTCGCGAATTAAATTGACAGTATCGTGGCATACGCGCAGGCGTCGTAAGGATCCAGCTATTCAGTCATTTCCGGCAGCAAGTTCCCATTTCAAACTGCACAAAACATTGCAGCGCCAAGATAGGCCTATTCAGCCACCACAAGGCTTGCCTCAAACGCATGGGCACCAACTTTTCTCATTGATCTTCGGTCACGAAGAATCTACAATTCATTCGTCATGATTTCAAGTTTTCCAGTCTTATTTATCTGTTTGATATAGTTTTTTTTTGCAATAACCACACGCACCCGTAAATGGAATTGCTAATCGTGGTGGGTTTGTGTTATGCTGAAAAAGATACAAATTAAATATTTACAGACGGTAGAAGAATAGTTGGTTAATAGAAGTTTCTATGAAATATAATAGAATGGAAAGTAGTCTAAATTAACATAAGAATTCATATTGGACCTATATAGGACTAAATAATATAGGACATATAGTGTTTAAATTCATGGGAAGGAGAGACGGTACAGAAAATTTTACAAAACAAATATTGCATAACGCATATGTTCTTAATATCTCCCACATTCAACAATAAAAACTAGTTGTATGCTAAAAGTATATGTAATATAAGTGACTCCATTATATAAACCTGTGTTTCCCAGTACACTATTTTGTCGAATGGCATGTTCTTAGTGTTGGCCGTAAAACAAATTATTAAGATAGCACGTTAACTGCGTCGAACCTTCTTGAAGCTGGATAGTTAATGGTCTTCCGTTCAAAATGTTGTCTTATTCTAAAATTCGTTAGCTATGGAAATAAATTGATATTTTCAGAAATCAGAAACGGTTTATTTAGTATGGGCGTGAATCTGCCCCTTTAAACAGTACACCAGTATAGGACATGTAAAACAAGAGTATTGCTTGCTACGTGTCATTGCGTATATGGAAACAACCTTTACATGTACTTAAGTTATGTGAAGGCAGAGAAAATCTCGCTTTACACGGCTAAGAATCACTGGATAATTAATATTACGTTCCTGCTTTCTAGAAAGTAAGGGCTTTAGTTTCTTTAGGACAGCCATTCGAAGATCATGTTTCCCAAATGTATATAGAATTGGACGTACAAATGACGACAAGATCCGAAGATCATGAAAAAAATATTCTGTTGCATAAGACATTTCAAACGTTACGAGACTTCCTAACGAGTGATGTAATAATACAAGAAAATACGAAACCCAGCTAACATTATATAATAACAGTATTAACACATATATGATGATCGTTCTTGCTTCTCGACGCCTTTCTATTGTAACTCTTGCAGATCTGGGGACACTGTTACGTTTAATTTTAGCCCACTGTTTGTGTATCACGAGTAGAATTCTTGCATAGGCGTAGACCATGAAGAGAAGGGGAAGGAGGAAGAAAAATACTATACAGCTTGTATGGTAAACTCTATTTCTGATTTCTTCGTCTTTCTCATCTTCCTCCGAGACGTCAACATTCGTGTTTATCCAAGCAAGCTGGATAACAGCGACAGTGAAGGAAGTTACCCATAGCAGAACCATGGCGGAGTAGACTCGCAGGAGAGTAACAAACTCCCCGTACCTGAGCGGATGAAGAAGGTATATGTATCTGTCAACTGTGATTGCTAGAATATGTAGCAACGTAGCAATAGAAACAAACTTGATTACCACGGCTGACGTGAAGCAGATGGGAGTTGACCAAGTGCAGTTACACGAGACGTAGAGGGGAGCTCCTAGCAAACCCATAAGCAAATCGCAGCACGCCAAGCTTGCAAGCATCTTGTTTGGAATCGAATGGAGATTCTTCTTGTTCGCGAATACCCAGATGATAAACCCGTTTATAAGTATAATTAGAAACGTAAATATGATTGGAAAGACATCAACTCTGGGATTAAATCCAAGCTCAATATTGTCTTCTTCGTCGACTGAAGAATTAGCAAGGACTCTTGCTGAAATGAAGGAAGAATTCTTACTCATCTTTGCTTAGATTGAAATGAACAGTTAGTTTCTCCCGATGGCACATTGGAATCTCTCCCTAATGGCTTCTGTGTTAACCCTTTAACGCCAAAACATTCGGTAAAAAGCAATTTCCGAATTATAATAACGGAAATCGATTACTTGGATTATTAAATCGATGATATTTTCTTACCGAAATAGAAATTGTGATTGACCCATACTTTAGATTCCATTTTTCTTTGTTCATACTGAGAAAAGATTATACATGCTTCTTAATGTAAGATTGTTTACTCCCTTTATCTTTTAAGTTGTACAATGAGGCATCAAACAACATTAGATGAAGCAAAATTGTTTTTTTTCAGATGTTTTGTGCAAGTTAAAATAATTGGAATCTTGAAATTACCGAAATAACTTGATATGAATCCTAATTACCGGTTCCCGTAAAAAGATTTCATGATATTTAATGGTTTTGTGCCGCGGAATACTAATTTTCCTATAAACTGCAAAGTACAGCATGCATTGAAAGTTATGTGATTTTGTATTAAGATATAATTATGAAACCACCTCCAGGTAAACAAGAACTATTAAAAGGTGTGACAGTGTTGAACACAAACTGTGCTAACATTTTAGATAACTTTTCACCCAAACCGCGAGTATAGAAATTTGTTTTTATATGTCTTCAGATGTTATGTAAATTTTCGGATAAACTTATGGTTGCATAACACGGGATATAAAACTGATTGAGCTTTCTAAGCATGCTGAGATCAGTTCCGCAGCATTTGAGTAATGGTGCTGAATTTGAAGTTATCCAATGAATATATTTCGGTTCATTTGAAAGTCGCGAGCAAATGAACAAATTATACGAAACCTTATCAACTAAAAATTGAGATGTTTTTTTTTCGCCTAGCAGGCGGAAAATAATATGTATACGCATATCCTACAGTTCAAACATTTAATGTGAAAACCTTCCATATCTCTCTCAGTATGAAACATAATTTACCTTACACTCTTTACGTGTTTATGTATAGAGGAAAAGTTGTACCAATTATAACGCTTTTGTACAATTAGTGCGTGGGGATATTGACTCTAAACCTTTATGGACAGTATTGTTTTCAGAAAAGGCTTTTATCCAAACCACTGTTACATATTCTTGTTTAGAATCTGTATGGAATTTTTCTCGGACTTGACAATCTTTTGAGCGAATTGTTCTTCCTATGAAATAATAAGCTGCTTTGACGTACTTGCGAGATGCTGATGGCCTTTTGAGATACCTGCAGAGCTTGAAGATAATACTCTTTAAGTTCGTACAGCAGGATTATAAGTTGTTATGAATAGAACTGTATTTGTCTTGTTTGGATATAGTTGATCCTGAGAGCCGACTCAGCTCTTTGTTCAAAATAAGCTTCCGCGCTTAATTAAATGTTAAATATTGAATGATGATTTGAGTAGTGCCACCTTGAGCAAGCGCTTCACTGTACCACACATACAAATGTTGGTGAAAGAGACAGAAGTCTTGCCGCCGTTATCTTGAACACTCTAGGGAAACGAAAAAATGTTAGAGATAAGAACAGTTCAACACAAAGAGAGATCACAAAAGAATGTTACATTTCTTTCAAGAAACTACATGTCTTGCAGTTCTATTAGTCATATCATAACTGTCATTAAGGGGGTTATTTTGACGTCCATCTCTAAGCTGGACAAACATTCAATTTTAAATGATTGAACAGAAGTTACTGAAAAGAAACACGAGTTAACTATAACCCGGCCTGTAATTCCAGGTCCTGTCCAGGCAAGGCCTCACCTCATCTTCTCTCTTCGCGCTGAGTTGCGCATAATGCCTTCATTAGGCAAAACAACAAAGCTTTAATAGAGATGGCGAAGAAATGCGAATTCTCTGCACGTGAAATTTATATCCACGTTTCAAAACAAGGAACTCATGGCATGAGAGAAAACTGAAATTTAATGGAATCCTGAAGCGAAAAACACATCGCGGGCAAAATGAATGAACTTACACTGAATTATTCAGTGAAGTTTTTGGAGCTCAAAACCATCACACAAACGAGAATAAAACAAAAACCTTTGCCATTTGCAACTTCGTCTCATGGGCCCGCCATCTTGGATTAAGTTGTCGGCGAGTTGCCGTTAGCAGGCGAAAGGCGGTCAGTAATCAAAACAGAAAATGTCTTATATTCATACTGCTCCTATTGAGCAGTACTACGAGTGTCAGCCGTGGATTCTCTAACTCTAACGCCAGATAATTTGACTGACAGAAAGAAAACTTTGATTTCGTCTCATATTCGTCTCATAATTGAGCATTGTAATTTGCCTATTTCGTGGCTCCGACCACGCCCTTTCCTACTGGCAGGGAAGCAACAGTGACACAGGGACTGGTGACGAATTGGTCCAGCGTGACGTGAAACAAGTAACCTCGACTCAGACCACATTCCTTTTCAAGCATCCCTTCGTCATTGTCAAGAATACTTGGTTTCTTTTGCTCGTGATTTCTGGTTGCAGTATCAGACTTCCAGCGCATTTTAAAAGCTTAAAATATGATCAATTTAAACTTCGCGGCAAATATTAATTAATTCTGGTTACTTGTTTTACTCGTTTGAGAATTAAGTACCAGCCCTCACATTGCTAGTATATAGCGGTCAACAGCAAAGGGCGTTCGTCTTTACTAGAAAAGTAAAGCCCCATTAAAACGCAAAAATGGGATCATATCATTTTTTTAGTTTCTATTCGAATTAATAGGCTTTTGAAATGCAAAATCAATAGAAACTGTGTGGGGACTAACACAAACTACAGTTGTACTTGTAGTGGAGAAAGTAATATTTATTTTCTCGTTATTGTCTTCTGAATGGGGAAATGTTGGGTTGTAAGTCTAGTTTCAACTTGGTCTCAACTAGCCAAGGTTGGTTAGGTACTAAGAGCTTTTTCATGTCACGTCTGTCCTTTCATTTCATTTTGGTCAAAACACCAACAACTTTGATCAAGACTTCAATGCCGACTGTCCACAAAGCCCATTTTTGAGAACATACATTTCCCAATTCTATTTTAAGGTATTGAAAACCTTTATTTTCCTGGTTGTCAGATTTTCCAAAATCACTTTTAGTAAAAAGTTATCGAGGCACATTTCGAGAAATATTTGCAATCATTGGTAGGTATTTAGTTGCTATGGTAACCGTATGGCATCCTTAAACAGAGCAAAGGCTTGTTATTCTATAGAATACGTTTCTATAATCGGTCTTTCGGAATATCTCAAACGTAATAAGAGTGTTTAGAAAGAACTAAAGAGTTATCAGTGATGCACATTTTGTTCCTTGTGCCAACCATTAACTATGATAAGCCACCTTTAAAAGCTCTCCAATGATCCTACCAGCGGGTGTTGTAGCAAAGAAAGTCCTGAAGAACGTTGCACGAACTCGGAATCTTCCGTCAGCAATCCGAGGACTAACCGATAGTGCTATATCCGAGTAACGTGTGTACATGGCCATATATGGATGTGGATCGGTTGCTTCTCGTGTACGTAACACAGCTGAACACAGATGACGTCATACTCGAAACTAACAAAGAAAATATCGTCACCCAACCATAACTAACACCTAAGACAATAGCGACGTCATCTGTGTTCCGTACACGAGGAAGGACGCTGCCGATTGTTCTACGATTATTGTGCGTTACGACAGTTGACAGATACTAACTGGCAGTCACTGTCAAATAAAATGCATTTGCATTCCTGAAATCGCTTTATCTAAGACGAACTCACTATTCAAATCTTCATCTACTGGGCTTTAATACCACATATCTCCATGAAAGCATTTTTTGCAAAACTATGCCGATTCTAACTTAAACATAGACTCTATCATTATTTTATGAATGTTACTTTTAAATTACAGGAAACTGCTATTTTAAATTCCATTGTATTTTCTAGCACTAGTGCTCGATTTCAATGAGAAAAATCAGTTCGTACGACGGGATTAGAATGAAAACACGATTACAGCTTCTACCTTTTTGATCTTCCTTCAAATGAGTTGGTCAAATTTTGAGTTTTGATGGCAGAAAATCCAGGAAGAAAGTGAACAGAATATAGAATCAAATATAGATTGCTATAAGTATTGTTCTGTTTCCCAGTTTGTAATATTTATTTCTTAATTAGCGTGAAGGTGATAAATCTTTCACCATCAATTCTTTTCACATAGCTTATCTGTTGAAAATGGTTATACCTGATGCATCTGGTATTAAGCATTTGCGAAAACTAGCACGGAGGCTCTGAGCTTTGGGTATGTGTATCAAATATAACGTGGTCTTTTGGGAATTTTGCTACACAAACAGAGTGACACCTAAACTCAAATAAATGGACTGCTCAGTTATTAAATATTACCAGCGTTATGAAATTGACTAGCAAACTGATCTTGCTCAATGTTTACTTTGATAATGGTTTTTAATTCATTGCAGGTAAACATGCTTTAATTTACGTCATAAATTTAATACCTGCCTGAATACTACAAATGATTAAACAGCTGAACTGGGACTGCAAGCATTGGATTTGTCGTGTTAGAATCGCAAAACGTCTGCCTGAAAGGAGCACTCTTCAAGGTGGGTTTTTTTTTTCTGGTACTTAGATTTTGCATCATTAGTTTTCTTTGGAGGGCGTTTATTATTAACAAAGTTGATACCCGTCTTTGATATGATTACTGCTTAAAACAGTTCATCTAATTATGCTAGAGAGGTAGTTTGCCTTCTTAGAAACTAAAGAATCATTGACTATTCATTCCTAAATCATAAAACGCGATGCATTTTGTTGGCATGAATACTAGTGAATAAAATGCTTTATAATCCCGTTAGCAGCTGAACTTAGCAGCTTGTATGCATGTGGCGCATATAAGATCTATGTGCAAATTCACTGCAAAGCCAAAAGAATTGTTACCATTCATGGCTGTCGACTGCTATTTCAATCATTCAAAACCATGTCTTGTGTGTTCTTCTCAGGGATTTAAAAATGGACCTCACTGTTGACTCTGACCGATTCGGGTTGCATGCTTGTTCTTCAGTGTACAATTTGTCCAAAAAACCTGATGAAAAGGCTAATTTCTGTGATAACTCGAAAGAAGTTACCGTTTGCAGATAAACCATGGAATTTTTTTAGAATGTTCCTAGCAAAGATTATTATAGAAAGATGCCGTGCAACGCACAACTATTTTTTTTGCTACTTCCATTCATGTCTATATGATACCGTCTAATTCCCTTCCAAGTTGAAATTAGAAGTAGCATCGAATTTCATAAATGATACTGGTCCTAGATTTTTCAGCGAGAACATTTAAAGGTCTTTAAAGGCCGCTGAGCACAATATTTTTCTGTTGATTTAGCGACTGTGAGGCGTTTGTTTTAAGAGAAAACACTTTTTAATCAATATGGGTCGGGTTGCTCGAAAGTTCGATAACGTTAATCATTATTTGTTAAGCCAAATTTTAAATTTGATTTCTTCATCTAGGAATACGTAAAACGGTGCCTATAAGTATTATTGAAATATTCCTCAGAAACACAATTGCGTAAACCCAACATGAAAGCCTAAATCATTAAATAAGCAACCGGGCCATGGTTGATAACAAGTTCAGTTTAATACGGCGAATGCTCTATATAACACTTGGTATTTTTTATTTTGTTGCTTAGGAATTCGATTAATATTGTGCACCGCTTTATAGCTCTGTAGTGACAATAGGCTGAATTCAGTTGAGCAGACAAAACGAATGACAAATCTTGTATTAATATATATATCTATACACACACACATAAAAGATATACAACACTCGATTGTGTCAAAATTCTCAGCATCCTGAATTGATTGCATTGAATAGAGTCAATAACAATCTGCTTAGCATCCTCCACTAACATAGGCGTCATAGCGAGAAGGCAGATAGATACAAACATTTTTTTGTTCCGAGTCTGACCTTTCATTTCGTCAAAAAAGCCAACGATTCCGACCAGGGACGAATGTGAGAGTTGGTAAGAAAGCCATTAATTAATTAATACTTAAATCATTGAGTTGCTCTTCATTACCGCTAGATCTGTTTTTAGTGGAAAATTTGCAGAAAAGCATCTTTTTTAGGACACACCACAAGATTTTGGCCCAAAATGCTGGATGGAGGACATTCATTCGACCATAAAATTCGCAAACCACAATTTCAAAATATTTTTTGGCTTTTGATTCAATAACGTCACTGGCTCTGCTATGTAGATCTCAAGTTTTCAGGACCGGGTTGCTCGAAAGGAGGTTAACGATAACACCCCAGGGTTAGGCCAAAATTGAAATGCGATTTCTTCATCTAGGAATACCTAATTCGTTGCTCATAAAATATTGTTGAACATTCCTCAGCAACCCAGTTCCGTAAATCCGATATGATGACCCAAATTAATCGGCTATAAGACGTAAATCCAATCAGGGTTAACGATTTTAAGCATTTTTGAGAAACTGAGACCAGAAGAACAAATCTCATCTTATAAACAAGACCTCTATATTACTGTAAAAAGTTGCAAGCTAATGGGGCGACTAGCAGGGTAGTGAAATGAGCGCAAAACTTCTTCGTCTTTTTTGCCTTATCTAGTCTTAAAGATTACCTAGAATGAACTGCCATTTCATGATTTAGTGAAAGGACCGTCAGGTAATCATGGGAAGAAACAAGCGCAAGGGTTGTTAATAGTGTTGGCAAATGAAGGAAGCAAAAATAATTGTTTTTTCCAAATAATTAAATATTCGCAAATTGTCAAAACTCCCGTCTGGACGTCTCTTTGGAAGCCTTTTTTAATTAGAACGTTATTATTGTTCAATGTTTGACATTTCGAAAATCTTATATGTTTCTTAATTAGTTTTTCAGTAGTAAAATGTGCCGATGGATGGTTCGTGGGAAAACGTTTTTATTACCGCACTCTCACTGCTTAATTTCGTCTAAGTAAATATAGATGGTGTTTAGATGAAGTATTTATTGTTTAATAAGTTTTAATTTATCCCTCTCAAGGACAACGAATTGCTCATCTTGGTTAATAAACAACAGTTATTAAAATAATAAACAACAGTTATTAAAACGTCTTTGTATGTCAATTGACCAATTTTTAAATATAAAAATCCTGTTAGGGGAACTAGTTTGTGCTGCTTTTTATCCAGTGGTTTATAAAATTATTTTTTGACTAACAGTCTTCAATTGAATGTTTGACAAAAAGGAGTCTTTACCAATTTAGTTTTTATAACCAATTTTTAAATATAAAAATCCTGTTAATGCGTTGTTACGAATGGACACAATACGTATCCGATGGAAGGATCGATTGTTTATCTTTAATAATATTAAAACTGTTTTCAACAATTATTAATTTAAATTAAAAGAACAACATAGGATAAGATAGAGGCTTATCCAGTGGTTTATAAAATTATTTTTTGACTGACAGTCTTCAATTGAATGTTTGACAAAAAGAAGTCTTTACCAATTTGGTTTTTATAATCATAACGACAGTTTATTTACTATAATATAAATTGATATATTCGAGTTTCCAGTTTCAGTATCCTGGAAACGATGATAAATATCACCTTCTTGTAAGGCCAGGAGAAACAGAACCTCTTGCCGATTTCAAACTGCCATAACTTAAGACACATTCTTAAAATATTTAGTGTTGAAATTTATGACCAACCGAAAATTTATCATGGAACATTTTGATCCGTCAAGCCTCATTTGTGTCCTTAGTTGTTTCCATGGCAACCATAATTGAGTAACATGTTTGGAAACAATTGAGAATGCTACTACTTCGAGTAACATTTTTAAGAATGATTTGTAGTGGGTTGACCAAACTGCCATTAGCAGGACTAATAGTTTAAATTTCCCAATTTCCCAATGAACTTCTATTGAAATGTAATGTTTAATGTTGCACAGAATGATCTTGACACAAAAGTAATAGCAACATTTTGAAGATACTTTCTAGATACATTTCAGGGAAAATAGCCTGCAGGAATTCGAGATGCTAGCACTTAACAAAGGTCGTCCTCAATGTCTTCCTGAGCTGCAGGAAGATCCAAATCGCGGCTGCAAGCGGAGATAGAGGCAACAGAAGACTAACGTATTAAAATTGTCTCCTGAAACACTTCAGAGACAAAATGGAATCTGTCATAGGCCACGCACGTGCATGAACCACGCCCTTATTCCCATTCTCCCCCTCCTTCCCCCTCCCTCAAATCACCCATGACCCACGGGAACATTATTTTTATCACCTAAAGCCCGCCCAAATAATCAGTTATCTAAGTAAGTGACAAACTCTTGGTCTATTTCTTGCAGGTTTACGAACATAATATGTTGGCTCTGTGGTTGCTGGTGTCAGCTTCCGGCTTCTTCCTCGCAAATGGCAAGTAACTTAATACAAATGTTTGCTGAATTATTGTAGCTAGAAATATCAGAAATGCTTTGAAGTATAAAGTAATAAATCATAAAATAAATCCATCATGATCGTCATCATTGTGATCATCGTCATCTGTTGTCCACCTCAGTAGTAATGTGTGGTTCCAGAAAATATCCATACCCCCCCCCCCCCGGGGGGGTGACCTGGAAAT
>JANVCJ010015673.1:0-14230 GCA_026413505.1 Epizoanthus ramosus | reverse complement strand
GTAAAGTGCTTGAAAACAATAAGCCCCCCGGGGGGCTTAATAGAGAAAATATGGTAGTTATAATGTCTAAATGAGAAACTTTGATTAGTTCAAGAATCACAAGCATTCTCAATTTGAAATAATGTGTGTGCTGAGCACAGTGAGGTTTAAACAAAACCAAAACAACTCTCTCAGATTTAACTGCAGTGCTGTGTAGTACCATCCATGTGTTAGAAAATAAGATGAACAAAATGAATAATCAATCGATCAGCAAACATCAGACTCTTTTTTTCTTCCACAATGCTCGTCCCTTTCCTGTTTGTCCCTTGGGTCTTCTGTTGAGCCACCTGTTGCGACCAGCTTTGCCAATTACTCTGTTCTTATGGTCAACATTTGAGACTCTGCCAACTGATGCCAGGCATTTTGAGTTCAACTCTTTTTCAACCTTTGATGGCAATCTAATCACAACGGAAAGTTTGGTTTTGCGAATAATCTGTGCACAGGTTCCAGCAGCACGCACCATTTGTGCCCCTTCACCCGGCCTGAGTTCCACATTGTGGACAACTGTTCCTATCGGAAGAGATGCCAGTGGGTAGGCATCGCCAGGCTTCAGGTGAGCCAAGGAGGTGGGTTTATCTCTGGAGGCACTCACAACATCTCCAACCTTAAGATCATCGGGAGCAACAATTAACTTCTTTTGGTTGCTGCCATTACCTGCTACCAGTGCTATCCTTGCTGATCGACATGGGTCATAACCAACCTGCAGGACTTTATCCTGAATTAATTCAGGTACGGTACTACTCTTCGCTACAGGTACACGGAGGAAATCAATAATGCGATAAGTTTGAGAATGCCCTCCCCCACGGTGTCGAATCACTGCATGGCCAGAGTTGTTTCTTCCTGACCTCCCAGCATGTCGTCTAATCTTACCAGCCTTCAAGGATGATGGAATATCCATATTGGCAATGCTGCGTGGAATTCTTTGGTAGGAATACTGTGTCCTACCTTCAGTAACAGGAGAAGTTGAAATGGCTCTCACAACAACATTCAAAACTGGATTAAGTTTTGCCACAGAATTTGTTCTGGTTGAAATCCATTTCAATGCACTCTGGATTGGAAACTGATCATTCAACAGTTTCTTCAGAACTGACATGTTAAATCTGTAACTTTAGTCGCTTCACTGCACCTGGAAGTATGCTGCACGCACCTGAACAAGAAAGAATACATTATGAATTACCTTATAGGAAATAATAGACATTAAGAAATGTTATCACTGTTCATGAACATGAAGACTTGCTGATAGTGTTTACTTATCAGCTCTCCGACACTGCAAAGATTGGAGTGATTAGCGTGATAACTGACATGCATGCAGATCTAAGTCTCAAAATGTTTGTGGTCTTTTGCACAAGAATAATGCAAACAGATAATACAGGCATCTTAGGCTTAACGTTAGTACTTTTTTTTGTTTTTTCTGTTTTTTTATTTTTTTTAATTTTATTTTCTTTAACTTAATTTACAATTAATTTTGACAGCTTTACACATTCAACACAATAATACTATTTGCAGTTGCAACTACTACTTTTTACTTAAATTTGTACAGATGCTTTGTTAGATTTCATTCGAAACTATTTGGAAATACTCTCTCCCACTTTTCTTGGCAAGAAGAAACTGAATTGTTTTTTATTGCAATATGTTTTTCAATCTCAAATTTAGAAGTCATGTTTCGTAGGAAACACTCGAATGTAATATTCTCCTCTCCTACGTAAGAAGAAAATATACAGAATTTGGCTATTATAATTAGATGGTTGAGCAAAATTTCTCTACTTCCCATTCTTGGTATGCCATAGAGTATATCTTTCGAAAGTAAATGCACCGATTCTTGTGTTTTTATTTTCCACCAAATTTTGAAAAGTTTCCAAAAGTTTCTAGCCAAAAATCAGTGTTGATAAAGTGCAACAACAATCAATGCCACAACTTCAGCAGTGTTAAATGTTTGGCTTTCTCAAAGTTAAATGTTATGCTCTACCTTAAAGGCTTCATTATCCAACTCCAGGTTCCTTATCATGGGAGTAGCACTAGCATTAGTACTACAGTTTGTTTGCGGCACTCCAACTGGGGCCTTGTTGTCGACACTTGTATCCAGTTCCTCCTCTTCCTCCTCCATCTTCTCCTCACTGTCTTCAATCAACTGTCCTCCATCCCTCCACTGTTTCTTTTCTTTGTCGTCATCATCACCACCACCACCACCACCACCACCACCTTTTCCATTACCATTATTGTTCCAGCCTCCAAAGCCACCACCTCCATCACCGCCACCAGTGCCTCCACCGTCAGCCATACCACCCCCATCACCGGAACCTGAATTGCTGCCATGTCCTTCCAGGCTTCCACTATCAACACCAGAATCTGTCGGCTCAGATTCAGATGCTCCTCTGTTCTTCTCTCTACCAGATTTCTTACGGGTGTGGTAATTTGCTGACTGTACGACTGTTTGAGACTTCCCCGGCAGCAGCAGCCTGTACATTTCTGCCCTTTTCACAAGTTGTTGCAGTTCTGATATGGCTTGATCCACATTCTTGCCTAAGCTGTCATGAGTTTCTGTTTTCTGTTGTTCTATCTTTGTGACATTCTGTTTCCTAGTTCTTCGACACTTTTCATTGGATTTCATTCTTTTTGAATCTTGTTTAATGGATGGACGTTTTGCCTTTAAAATTTTGAGTTTGTCTTGAATCTGTACCTGGGCTTGCACCTCCGGCACATCCTCACATGTGTCTCTGTTCAGTATGACTCGCCTTTTTTGTGGTTTCTCCTTTGCTTTTTTTCTCTTCTTTGGTGGTGGTGGTGGTGATGGATCAGTTACAAAATAGAAATTTCTTTTTGCCTTTCCTGCGGCATGCCGTCTAAAGTAACAAAGAGCAATGACAATGATCAGCCACAATTTAGTAACAAAATTATACAAATTTCACTGAAGGTGACCAAGTAAGAGCAATTACTGCTACTACCTGTGTACAACCTGCACAAACATACTGGTCGCATTTTTAAAATGCATATTAGAGAAGAATTTCCAAAGAGCTAGACAATTAAGATTCGTAACCTCGCTATAACACTTAGGGTGCGTTCATTTGGCACTATTGATTTCAGAATAAGAATAGTTGGAATAAATCAGAATAAGCATTTGTTTGGGAGTATTTCTATTCTGGAATACTTGGAATACATTCTGTGCATTCTGTTCCAGGTAGCAGAATGGCCAGAATGTATTCCGTGTATTCCTATTCCGGAATAGGAATATCCCAAACGAACTGCGCCCTTAGATCTAATTTTCTTCCAAGCATGTGTGCCCTATGAATACATGCATGTTTCTTGTAGCATGGCAAAAAGAAACTTGAGCCTCTCAGTTAGATGTTTTATAGTATTTTTTTATCACTGTGGCTTAGAGAATGTCATGTACCACAATGCACTTATTTCACCAGCAACTAATAATAATTGGTTTATTCTGAAGGACTTACTGATAAAATAACTAACTTTTATACACTAGAAAATTATCTCATACGTACCTTGGTGAACGTCGTAGCAACTTTGTACTGGCTGATTTATCTTCAACTCCACCAATGTTCTGTTTTCCATCTGTTGTGTTTTCTTCTCCACTGATTGGAATGTTATCATCATTGTCAGTGTGGCGCTCGGCAGGCACCTCTGCCGTCACTGTCTGGGGAGGCAGTTCAACAACCAGTGGCTCCTGACGATAATAATTGTCCTCTGTACAGCTTATGCTTCTTTTCTCAACATTTTCTGGTGATCAAATGTCAATAAAAATATCAACAAAACACCGAATTATTAACATTTATCTCGGTCCTTTCTTTCCAAAGGTGACCTATTCTTAGGTCTGTATCGAATGTCATACTTCACCTGAGTCAACCTACTTACAGTTTGGGTCAACCCAAATTAATTAGCGAATGTTGACTTAATTCAGTTGAACTAAAACTCTAGCACCAGATACACTGCAAAATGAACCTTGTTGGACATCGGATACTCCAAGACAACTTGTAAAACTCTACTTATGCATTTGGGCTGGCACATGTACAGATCAGCATTTGACCCAGAGTTGATTCCCGAAGGACATGGCCAGTAACATCGCTTAATAACTTCCCCACATATGGTATGATTAACAGAAACCTTCAGGCTTGTTCACACTGGCAAAGTAAGCACAAGGGCCTTCACACTGAAAGGCTCAATTCAGAGAAAGGCTTCTAACGCAAATACAAGCCAATCACAAGACACAAGAAAAACATAATTTCCTTTTCTTGTACTTTCGTTTCTTGCTTCATAATGGATTTTTCTTGTGTTGTAATTATGCATATATTGCTAGTGTGAATAGACCTCAAAATGAACTTCACAGTTAAAAACGTTCACAGTCAAATGAAACTAAGGTAAAACCATGCAAAATCTGACCAATATTATTCATATTTTGATTTCCGCTACTCTGACCTGTCATTCAATCATTTAGTCAAAACAGAGTAGACAGGTTTTAAAATTAACATAGTTGGACCCATCAAAGTTGTTTTAAAACATCGTCCAGTTCCAGCAAAAAGGGAACTATGATATATTTTCCACCACAGATTCAAACACAAAATTCATTTCACTTGTTGCAGATCTAAATATTTCAAATTTCGAGTTAGTTTCTTTCAAAATACCGCAGAGTCAAAGACTGACGAGGATTGTGAAATGAAAGTAAACATGACCACGCTAGCATAATTAGATATTTTAAAAAATCAAATTTTCAGTTTCTCCTGCTTTCACGCGACTACAAGTCTAAGAAATATGTTCACACAAAGCATTCAAGTAAGTTAAATCAAGTGAACTTTAAAAAGCTGTATGTTCCTCGTCGTTTTGTTTCCAGATTCGAGCGTAATTAAAATTCACAAAGGCTCCGACAATCACATGACAGGTTCAGTCGAGACAGCCAGCAAGCAAAGCACATGGACACGATATGCATGACATCATTAACACCCTATTTTAACATCACTCGTTTTCTCCTCGAAATAAACTATTTCACTCAAAAAACCTGTTCTATGACAAAAGAACGCCCAAATATTCTATATAAACTAAGGAGAAACATATTTACTTCGATAATTAATAACAAAAATGCAAGTTTCGAGTGGAAGGAAGCCCTGTAACTTGACCGCGTCCGCCCCAAATATGCTACAAGTACAAGTGACACAAGTGCGAGAGGCGAAACGAGCACGGAAAATTACTCGATCATTCTTCAAAATATTAAAAAACCTTGCTAAATTTATAAATAAATGGAAGGTCGAACCTGCTTGCACTTTTGCTGGGCATTCCTCATAAGGAAATAAGTCTTGTGATTTTGCCTTCAACTTCTCAATATCCTCATCGTCGCTGGATTCAACCATAACATGATCAACATCCAAGTCGTGCTCCACCGGCGCTCTATTCGCCCACGATTTGTTTTTCTTTGGGACTTCATCATCCAGTCCTATAGACACACCACTCCATTGATCAAGTTTTCCTCCGTTTTTATTCCAGAGTTTCTGCGTTAATGGAGACAATGGATGCTCCACTGGAACTGCTTCTGTCCTCGTGTCGCGAACGGGAGTCTGTGTAAGAAACAACGTAAGGCTTTGCTTCCACTCGTCGATGCTCGACACCTCTTTTGCATCCTGCTGCTCTGGAAATCCTGCAGCCGAGTTTTGTCGACTGAGAACAGCAACAGCCTTCTTGATAATTTCCTGATCTTCTTCAATGCTGTGAACTCTTTTTGGATACGGCAACTCGACGAAAGAGAACTCCGTCTGAACGTTTATCACTGGCGCCATTTTGATATCTGTAGGTTCGAACTGCAAATCGAACAAGAACGAGGGAAAGTGAGTCATAAAATGTAGTTCAACAAATCAAACAACACGGTACTTACGTATGAAACAAGAAGATAAAGATTTGTACAAACTAACTCGTCAAACGTACACTGCACGTTCAAATACAACTTCTTACCTCAATTTTGAATTCACACCTTCATCCAAGTATAATGTTAATGAATACCAACAAAACAGGCTACGTATATGTTATGAGCTGAGAGAGAGACCAGACTCCAACCGAGCATGCTCCGTGACTCGCGATTGGTCAAACAGACAATGATAGGCAGTGCAGTCAGCCAGTTTGATATTTAAAAAATATGACATCATCTTTTATACGTTTGTTGATTCTCAGAACACAGTTTCCACAAACCAACTGCTGTATTTGTTTCTTAACATATTTGTCAAGATTTCCATGGCAAGAGAAATCAGCCATGCAAAGGTATAAACACAAATACGGCAATATTTTAGTTCACTACAATCAAATTTATATGATTATGAGTGTTTTAACAAAGTAAAACTCTGGTAGACCAGTTTCTAAAAAAACTTGGTGCTATACGTCGGCGAGAAAGCGAAATGATGAATAAATCAACTGGAAGTTATTCGCTGTGAGGGTGGCGTGGAAGGTTTCGAAGGCTCTGACGAAGGGCTAGCGCTCGAAACGTCAGTTCAAACCTTCCACCCACACGGTGAAAATTATAATACATCAACTTTACTTTCAGTTGATCTATCAGTAGTTTGACCAGTCCAAAAATGTGAGGGAGGGTGGGTGGCAAAACAATTCGTATTTCGTAGGCCAACACAGAGTCAAACACATTGACACCATAACTCTCCAACCTCCATGTTTTATTATGTTCGAGTTTGTACTAGTTTGTACTCTATGATTTAGCCTACGTTTCTTGAAACTATTCCCTAATAGTAATAGCTTTAAAGCTAATAGCTTTAGCTGGATATATCGTTATGTATGAATATATCCCCTGGAAATTGTTTCTAAAATTGAAGTTTCCTTAAGGCTGCCACACACTGACGATTTTTTGTCGGGAGGCCTCCGATTTTTTGTCGTCGACGAAAAATCGGCTGTATGTGACAGTTCCCGACGAGGTTCAGACACGATTTTATCTCTGGCAGTTCAATTTTAAATCTGACAATGCTAGATCGAAAAATGTTTTGACAAAAAATCGGTTAGTGTGTGGCGAGTTAAGATTCTTCCCCGACAAAAAATCGGTCAGTGTGTGGCAGACTTGTGGCGGCCTTTATACACACGTATATCCCTACATTTCTTTCGGGCGGTATGTCTTATAAATGGGACTCTCATTCCATTCTTTCTACCTCCTTTTTCGTTGTATATAATTCCTCGAAGGGGGATTGGAACCGCTCTAGCCTCAAATATTTTGCTAAATTGAGTACGGGAGTTGGGAGACTGCTTTCTTGTCAGTATTTTTGTAATTCTTCCATTGCAGTTGCAACTTGTATTTCACGCTGCGATGGAAAATTAGCATTTTTGGGGCAGGCTATTGTCTTTTGTTAGATTCATAAATATCTTACACTATTGATCTTTAGCTGGATATATCGCTATGTATGTTTCATTATTATGCTGATAGCCTCCGGTCTCGAGGACGAATCGCACATAATCACTGATACATGTAATGGTTTACGCCTAATTTACTGTTGTCATAACATAACAGATCTATTGAAACACAGCGGGATTACCATCTAACTTCCTGTTTTTACAAGGTTCATGCAAGAGCTACTAGACCCAAGAGAACTGTTTTCACGGTCATATCTATGAATAATAATAACCATAGTTACACATTGCCACTAAATATTTGTGTTTTGGCGTCAACTAGCAAGCCCGGTCTTGAGGTCTTAATGGTTAAGAACACTCACAATACGGAATACCTTTAGTCCTAACTCACACTCGCTCATTAATTTATCAAACTCATCCATATTCGACAAGACATCGACAAGCACAGAGTACTGGAGTTAGAGTTTGTCTTGATTCACACCCAGAATTGCAGAAAATATGTTCGTACGAGAGACACCGACTGTTTTGACCGGTACCTCCGTCCGCGGACAGGGACGTTAAGCCGTTGGTCTAGTGTCTCGACTTCTATCAGGAGACTTAAAAGAATCCACACACTTGTCGACAGGAGTGAGGCTAATGCCGGTGTTGTGGTCTGTATACTGAGGACACTACGCAACGTCTCAGGCAGAACTGTTGTGAACCGCATTCAGCAACCACTTGGGATTGGGTGGGTGGTGGAAAAGTCGGGCTTCTGACTGCACGAAGAGTACTATTGACCCTTCCCGTCAGTTTATGCCCACCAAACACGACCAGCTATTCGATCAGTTAGCGCCCATACATCCTTCTTCCTTGCCGAAAGCGGGAGGCACTCGCCATTAGATTTGAACGATAATTTCATAAACCAAACTTCATACTTAACGAATCCGGTAGCTTCTCTACAAGGAAAGGGAAAAATATTTTCATATCAGTTGTCCCCGCCGCTGCTCCGGCCCCCCTCACCACCTTTCTCATCCCTCAACCTCCGATCTCCGATTTCCCGTCCCTAAATCCTAACCATCTCCAGCCTTTCACCTTCCTATTTCGTGCTCCCAAATCTCCGATCTCCTTTCCCCTGTAGCACTCCAATCTCCTGCCTTTTAGCCTTCCATATCATATTCCTAACCCTGCAACAGCTGCATGCACATTTCGCTCACTATCTCCCGTCATTAGCTTCAGTCTCCTCCCAACCACGCATCTCACTACTTTCGACTCAGCCTCCGATTCAGTTCACGCCCTTCAATTTCCCTTCCAGCTCCTTTCTACTTCCCCTCCTCCACATTCCATTTCTTTCCTTTTGCTCAGTGCAACGGAGCTTTCTGTCAATCAACATCTTACTGATCACCCAGGCTTCTTCTCGTGGCCTCCCCTTCCCTCTGTAATTGAAAGGAAGCCACAAGGAAGAATTTTTAATCATTGTGTGAGATATCTTTTAAGCTTTTTTGGTGCAGATACTAAGCTTCAAAAATTACTTTAACGCCAGGGAAAAGCTTTTGCATTATTCTAACTTAAAACAATTACAGAGAAATGAGCGAGGCTGGATCTACTGCCTGAGATGACTTGGATGTGAAAGAACTGAAAAATGACAAATCACGATAAAAGAATATAGTTTATTTGCCCCATGGCATTTAAATTTACAAAACAATATTTATTTAAAAACAATAAGTGCCACTTCACCCCCGATCCTCTTCAAATATACACAAGTACAAATTATGGATTACCAATGCAAATTATGGATTACCAATGCAAATTATGGATTACCAATGCAAATTTCCCCTCGCTCCAGGTCACTGAGGGGGCAACATACCATTGCTCTGCCACATTTTGTCTCATTTGTTCAACAAATTCTTCAAACTTTGCTCAGTGAAGTGGGACGCTAGAAAATTTGCATCGGTAACTAGCATGTTGCCTTGTGCATACACAGCTTTTATAATAGATGATGCGGGGCGCGGCCCTGGACAACGATTAAACATGAAAGAGAGGCGAGGAAGTCTTCGCGGGTGAATTATGTGATTGTTTTCTGCTTTTCGGCCTAGGGGTAAAACTCCGGGTATGCCGTCTTCGGAATTCGTGGCCCTGTTTTCATGTATCTACTTCGCGTCGTCCGCCATTATGAAAGCCGCAAAAAAAGTGTCCATCTGGTCTAATCTGCTGCTGATTCTGTTTTGGATTTCTTTTTCTTCCTTGTACCCTCAATAAGACGCCTGCAAAATAAGTTCGTAGGATTAATTAGACACATCACTGAACAAGTTAGTCGTAGAGTTGAAATGTTACACAGCAATCAACTTTCAACTATAAAAATACTTATTAATTTTGATACAAGAATCAAAATAAATCAACTTTAGCCGCGACAAAACATTTAGGACTCATTTAGCAGGCGAAAAATATGCAATGAGCGGGCTAATATCGACATTGGAAACTGATTTAAAGAAATGATAAAGATTTGGTAAAGGAGAGAAAGGCAACCACTGCCTCCATTTCCGTGACCGAAATAATATTATATACAAACATTACCGGATGATAATACGAGTTTTTTTTGTTAAATACTAGAACATTTTGTTTTTTGAATTGATACTAAACTATCCTGAAATTGATGTCACTTATTTATGGGGCATCGTGCACTTCAAAACAGGGTTGACGACAGTTTCGTCAGCATGTGTCAGTAGTAGTTAGTAACTTTGATGTGAGCCAGCGATAGAAAATTCAACTGATCATGTGCGACTAATACTACGATCTATGCAGTTTGTTAATAATTTAGTCTTTTTGTGTCACCGCCAATAGCCCATCTGTTCATCAGGGAGTGATCATTTGATTTTTTGGGCATGGGGTTCTACTGGTGAAAGGTGCAAGAGCCGACTGAAAATTCAAACGTCATTTGCGCGACACCAAGATATACAGAAAAAAGAGACAATAGAGGAAAAAAAGCGAAACTAAATTTGCAGCAAAAATTCTCCACCGCTACCCCTACGCTACCCCTGTATTTAACATTTTCCCTTCGCTGCTTTGTCTCTCACTGTCTCAGTGCTGAAGTCGTAACGATAACATTTGAATTTTTGGCAACAACTGAAATGCGTGCACGTTAAAAATAGCGATTACCTGCTCGAAGAAACAGTCTAAAAATACTTCATTGCTGATGTAGCTGACTGAAGCTATGCGTATACGCAATGAAAGCGAAAATATACGTTTACTAGGACTCCCGAGGGAGTTAACGAACAAGAGAGCAAAGATTTTTTAAAAAATATTGTAATCGTGTGAAACTAGTGCTTGCCATTTAAGGTAAAAAGTTCTGAGTGATTGCTCTTGCACCACCATTACTCACCTTGATTCAAATCAAGGAGAGTGAAAAAATGCTCACCTGATCACTGAAATCACTCACCTCAGCAACACACATGTTTTAACTTCCACGATGGTGGTTCACTCACCTAAAATGTCTTAGGTGAACTTTTCACCACTCGCCTGTGATTTTAAAATGGCAAGCACTGTGAAACGTCGATGGAAATTGACAAAATTGAAAAAAAAACGAAAAGGCGATATTATAAGATACGCAGCAGAGTGTTGGTTGGTTTACTTCAAGCTCAAAAGTTTAGTTACGCAACGGTTGTTGTTAGCATAGCCATTCACTCTTGATCATATGTATACAGTTCGAAGCTTTTTTGTATGTTCCACGGCAACTGAACACAGATTGTAACCTTACTAAGAATCACGTTTTAACAAAAATTAAAATGGGCTAACTTATACTGACCTATACTGAACTATACTGACCTATACTTTCACTCGACTGCACCCCGTTGTCTGTTTTGGTTTATAGTATAACGCCGCAACACAATACCGTTAGCATAGAGTCTCACTATAGTTATTACTTTTGAAAAAATAAAGTTGGCCTGTCAATGCTAAAACTCTTGTTCAATACTTTATCGTTCGCTATTTTGTCCTCATGGTTTGACCAGTTACAACCCGTCAGCAGATGTTCATTTCTTTAGCATCGAGAAACCTCGTTTACTTTTAAGGACTTCAGACAGGCTAGACCACAAAAGTCATTCGTACATACAAGAGCTGCTCGGTTAAGATTAAACGAAACCGAAAGTTATTTTGACAGACGAAACGCCCACGCGGAAACTTTCGAAAGTCGCTTCGAATCCAAATAAGTGATTATGTTTCTATAAAGAATAAGGTTATTTGTAACACGGTTTAGTTCCAGAGATACAGCTGTTTCAAAATGCAAACATGTCTACGATAGTCAACTAGAATGCAATATCAAGTGGCAGATATGTATTTTATACTGGGTAACTCCTATGCATTGTAAACGGTCCAACAATTAAAATACAATTTGGGTTTACATTTCATATAAGATATCAAAGAGTAAAAGCAAAAATACATTTACATGATGAGGGGATGTGCTGACAAGTTAAATAAGATGATAGAATAAAAGATCGAATAATGATATACCCTGCCAACAGAGATCTCTCATATTCGACATGAGATATCTATGCTCGTAGGATAATAAAGATACCATAATAATGATACAGATTTAAGTGCATGTAAAGGCGCTGGCGAGATCCAGTCACCGATAGGCTATGATCTTGTGTTCAGTGTAGTTCTGGAAGATAACATGTAATAGTTACGTGGCTACTATTTTTGGCGATTCAAAAAGTCAGTCGTAAATTTTGAAATGTCTTATTTCGTCTGCATTTTCATTTTGCGATTTTGTAAACAGGTTTCAACGCTTGAGAAAAAGTTAGATTTTGAGAAAAAACAGCGAGAATTTGAAATATTGTTTATTCGATTTTCACCCTAGTCGTACACAAGAAGTAATGTAATGTACCCGAGTTTCTACAGTCTATTTTAACAACTTAGACATTAACACTAACACTCGAGATACCCGAGAAGCAAAACATACCGTAAATTTTGCGAGTACAAGTTAACGCGGTAACAATTTTTCGCAACTTCTTTTCCGAATTAACACTCCATAAAAACATTTTCGTTAATTTAACTGAGCGTTAACTTCTTGGAGATACTTTCGTCACGTAATTTCCTTCTCATGGGGCGTTATTAAATAGTTATTCCACGAACATGTGTTAGTTATGTGATGATTGATGGCCAAAGAGGCACGCAGCAAGTGTGATTAGAAAAACTGTTATATTAAATGTCAAGTTGAATTTTACTTTTCATTTTTATTTCACGTGAATCACGTAGGAACTTTATAGTATAAAACAAGAGGAATTGTAAGTTTACTTCTGTATTGAAGAAAGAACAGTTTTATTTTATCGACACCTCTCATTCCATATAAAGCATGATTGATGGTTATGAGCTGACAACAATCGGTTGTGGAACCAATCAAAATGCTAGAAATTTTCTTATATCAAACTAGCTATGGAGTAATCACAGGTTGTTTTATTTAATTTTTAAATTTTTTTCTTTAATAGTGAGTTTCGATCACAAGTTGGTGAAAAACCATGTTCAACTCACCTTTTCCTCTTGGATTTCTGGATGTCATATCTCGAGGCTGTTGTGATTGTTTTTCGGCGAATTGGTGCCTTTGTCAGCTTCTTTCGAGTGTCCCTATAGAAGACGAGAGAGGGCCAGCTAAACGGTCAGCGCTTCAGTTGAGTACAGATTCATTTCAACGTTTTACTTATCACTAACTCTTTCACCGCCACACCTTTATACCACAAAGCCATATCGTGCCAGTTCATCAGTTGTGGCGAGACATGTTGCTTGAATAGTTTCGAGAAAGCATATGTTCTGACCTAGTGCTCCCTTATTGTGAATATTCTGCAGATTCTAAATTATCTATACTGATGAGCCATTATTGGGTGGCTGAGTCGTTATATTTTCTTCAGCTCCAACACTGCCATTAACATCGTGTAGTTGGGCTAGCACTGCATTTCAATTTGTTTATCTGCAAAGAGTTAAATGTGGTATACGGACCTGCTGGGCTTCTTGACCTTTAGCATCCAATCAGGAATTTCGCAGCCCGAATTACGCATCACATTCGCTATGCTGTAAGGAAAAATGATAGAACTGAGGAACTACTCTGCAATAAGAGCGTCGTAACTAACAAACAAGGCAGTTGACACTATTACGTGTCACCTTTGCTTACTTACTTACTAAATTACTTGCTTACTGCTTACTTACTTACTTACTTACTTACTTACTTACTTACTTACTTACTTACTTACAGTTACTAAATTACTTGCTTGCTTGCTTGCTTGCTTACTAAATTACTTACTTACTTACTTACTTACTTACTTACTTACTTACTTACTTACTTAATTACTTACTTGCTTACTTACTTACTTTCTTATTGACTGACTGACTGCGGACTGACTGACTGACTGACTGACTGACTGACTGACTGACTGACTGACTGACTGCCGAACTATCAAGCTAGGTATTTCTCAAAAGACAAACAATTTTGACGAAGAAAACGTATTTTGCATACTGTACCTTCGAAGGTTAACTACATCATCTTCTGTGAAGAACGTGACCGCCTTTCCCGGTCTTCCAGCGCGACCTGTGCGGCCTGTTGTCAGATGAAATGAAATACCAAATGTGAACCTTTTTCATCCCAAACCATGGCCGTAGTATTGGTAGTTTTATTTTCGTTTTACAAAATGTGACATTAAAGGAATTGGACAACAAACAAGTGCATCTAAGTACCGGGAGAAGAAAGTAAGTACGTGAGTAAGTAAGTAAGTAAGTAAGGCCCCGTCCACACTAATGCGTTTTCAAATGAAAACGCATCGTTTCGATACGGTTTGGCCTCCTGTCCACACTAGAACGATGGAAAACGCAGCCTTTTGAATACGCAAACCGGAGGCTT
>JANVCJ010015562.1:0-14231 GCA_026413505.1 Epizoanthus ramosus | reverse complement strand
TTATTATTACTATTATTATTATTATTACTATTATTATTATTATTATTATTATTACTATTGTAGTTTTGCGGTGAAAACCCTTTTCACAATATATGGGTTTGTTAGGGTTAACTAATGTATGAAATCAGTTGTGACTCCAAGGACAAATGGAGCATTGCAGTATATAGATCATATGAGACAATCGAACAACTATTACTGCTTTAATGTCACCCAGTGCAAGATCTAAGATGTTATCGCTATAGTTCACCCGGTAATATACCTATCCCGGGTATATAGATGAATGATCAATTATTGGATGTTTGGCGACAAATCACATTAGATGGATTAATAATATAGAATGACGACGTTGAAAAAAAGACCAAATGTTAATAGGGAAATTCGCCAGTTTCAACAGTACCTATTTTTTATATGTTTATGCATTTACTTTCCCGTGTTACACGAAGATTTAATTTGAATGCCGTTATATGCCTAAAGGCGCGGAAAGGGAGAGAAACGACGGAGGCGATTAAGGGACGATTGTCGCTTCATAAGGCCAAGCAATATCTGTTTCAGTTGGGTGGGGTCGAAAGCAAGCTTGGAGGTAGAGCGGAAATCTGTCAGAACAGTTCCACCTGACCAATCTAACTCATAATTTTCCTTGTCAATGCTAAGTTTAACTCCCTCTTTTGCTTCTGCTATGAAGCTGTTTCCTGTCTGAATGTTCTTGTAGTACCTGTTGTTTGGGTGAATCAGTATGAAGTTGCCGTTATATTGAAGACAACTAATTGAGAATGTTTTGTTTTTGAAGACCTCCGGATACCTCAAACTACCATTATTATTAGCTACGACTAAGATGCGAGCGTGCAGCTGAAGAAGAGAGCAAAACCATCGACACATACATAGCTCCATAATAAATAGCCCTTTGCCACTAAATTTTAAACGTCAATTTTTTTAATGTTAGTGATAAATGTGCAACTCTTGAACTGTAAGAGATGAGTAAGATGAATGGCATGTTGAGGGCGTACGTAACTTCGGATATTTCTGGTTCATCAAACCGGTGTCTTTGACAGTTAACCGCTCATAGGTACAGTGTCTGCAATGCCTTTTATATGTGCGGGATTCGGAGACCTGCAATCTAACTTTCATGTTTAATTACTTTATTTTCAAATGATAACATAAAAGAAAATATGAGTTATTCTAAGATGGCCACAATTAACTTATTGACGAGTCCAATCATATTTTAAAAAGATGCACTCCCTATATACATGCTCGTTTCTATTTTCTGCTTACAGCAAAGTATTATTCTCAGAAATATACAAATGCATTTTGACCTGTGTAAGAATTCTAAATTCAACCACAGCATTGACTGTATATTGGCGCTGTAACACGCTCGGTCGAGTTTTGTTGCCGGACAGCGATCCTTTGTCCTTGTAAGTTGTATCAAGCAGATGACGCAACTGCTAAGAATTCCCTCTCCTCTGCAACCAGAGCAATAATTCTTAACAAAATTTTAAAAATAAAGTGCAACAACCATCAAAACTGCTATCTTTTATTTACCAGCTTGTTAGTGGATAAAGAAATCTTAACTTTGTTTTTCATTCATGTTCCGAATTAGGGTTGAATAGTTCATCTAGCTTTTCATTTCTCTTCACGCACCGTGCAATCGTGTGTTATTTTTGGTTAACACTTAAGAATGAATGTATGAACGAATGCTTCAGCTATGAACTCAATCTGAGTAATTCCACGTCTACTCCAGCACTCAAGATGGTCTGATTTGTTGAAAGACGTTAATGACTCTTGCATTTACGTGACTTGGCCAGCGATCAATATCGTCGATGAGCCACGCGCCCCTGTCATGTCAAGACAGAGAACCTTAATATAACAATCTATCGAATGTCTTGAATAGTGAATAACGGTACTTGAAATGGCGTGGTTGTTAGTTGTATATTGTACTCACTCACGTACTAGGAGCAGCAACTTGAATAAAGTAAGGGATCAGTGTTTGTTTACGGAAAGATTGGCGCCACACGCAAGTAACTCTTTTCAGTGAAATATCCTTCTCACACTCCAATTTACTCACAAAATCTCGCTTTTCTGCTGAAGTTAAAGCTTGTAGTAAAACTGATTGAGACTGGTAGTGATCAAAGGTGGATTAATGACAAAGAATACATGAAGCCAAACCAATGGTAAAAAGTTCACTGCATTTCGTGTTTTGGTTTGGAAAACACTTAGATCACAGCAATTTTAACGCAATATTTCGATCAAGGGCCGTAAATAAATTGAAACAATTTTATTTTTAACTGCATCGTCAATTTGTAATTGACGATAACAGAAAACAAAACCGTTTTCCGCGTGTTGATTGCATTCTTTTCGAGAATTTTGCCTTGCCATGAAAACTGCGTTAAAATAAATAGTTCATTAGTTGCTAAAAAAATTTGAAGTTTGAACAAAGTCTGGTAGAGACTTTAAAGAAAATAATTCTAGTTGAAAATCGAGTTACTGTGATTTATTTTGCTACTTTTAGCAAATTTTTGACTACTTTTAGAAATACGTTACTTGATGAGCTGCCGGCACCACGGAGTCGCGAGCTTGAGTCATAAATCTTCATACAACAACAAAGACGTTTTCAGAATTACAATAAAAGTGCTAAGAGAAATTATCGAGTGAACAAAGACACACTACACCGAGATTACATTAGAGATTATTTGTAAGCGCTTGTGTTTTGATAGGAAAAAGGAACATTTAACTGTTCTTCATTGCCAATAGCTTCGTGTTTCTTGTTGAACGATACTGGTAATTTAGCAATATCAGACATCTAATAATTGGAAGATTGTACTTACGGAAACCAAATGACCATTAGATGAAATCAATTTCGTATTGTGCAACTATCGACCACTTGAATATTAATGCGTTTACTGGCCAATAGCATTTCCCGCACTTCAACCAAGCCTGCCAAATTAGTATCTGTTTACAATTAATTGAATGGCACTCGTTGTCCGCTTTCATAGAAAATAATAGGAAATGAAATTGATTTTCAAGAGCTCGTACAACTCATTCAGTCGCACGCTGGCTAGAGTGAAGATCACTCCTCTCTGCACCGGAACAGAAGTGAAGTCAAATTCAACTCGAATATACAGCTAATGGAGCAATACTATCAGTCAAAAGAGAAGATGAAGACCTTTTCTCTTAAAGATGAAACTCCAAACTTCAAGGCGCCAAAAAGGAAAATTTCATTCTTAGTAGCAGACCTAATCGCGGATGAACAGGAGAATAAGAAAATGCGGATGGAAAGTGAAGGAGTGCATCATGAAGATGAACTGACAGCGACAACAGAAGTTTTAGACGAACCATATGCAGGATTTACTCAAGGTTGGTGTCAGGATTTTTCTCATCTTACTAGATTTGCTCGATATTGAAAAGCGCTTTTCTGATATGTGTATTTTGGAAAGAATTAACAAGTTTTTTGTATGCTTAATGTAAGCAGTTAAGAAAACTTTCTGACGTGGTCTAAAATCTCTTCGGGCTAAGTGTACTGAAGTATTGTTAAATAAGATACAGCCATCACATCTCTGTTTTATGAAGCGGAGTCTCCGCTGGAGATTAGTTTTGCTGTTATTTTGCATCGAACACACATACTCATGTTTGGTAGCTAGCATACGCACCGACATTACATACTTTTGGAAAGTCTTGTTTGAACTTCCTCTGGATTAGAAAAATAATTGCCAAAAGGTGAGGGTAGTTTTGATTTCTGTCCACAAGCGACACGAAACATAATGCAAAACACCATAAAACAACGTTGCTGAAGCTTGAATACTGGAGTAAGCGTATCGCTGAATGATGAATGCTGCCTGTGGGAATATTGAAGTCGTTATCCGTATTTTAAAACAGAACTGATCCACGACAGAAACATGACTTACAAATGAACTCCACTAACATTACTTGAATCGGTTTTGAGTCACAATTGATGGAGAGTGAGAGAGTTGTTCAAATAACTACTATAAAGTTGGAGAATTTCCCAGCGATATTTCATATTTGTGTTTCGCAAATATATACAACTTCGATCGGTGGGCTTCCGGAAAATATTCGAGTTCTGCTCGAGTTCTGAAGAACGCACGCGATGGCGTAATTATCAGTTTCTGGACCAGTGATTTTCGTGGTGGGCGTTAATCGAACTATTAACATGTATAATTTTTGTAACTCGAAAGTATAAACGAAGGCGGGGATACAAAGTGGTTTTCTCTGATTAAATGTTTGTTTTGCAGAGTCCAGTGGGAATGAAGGAATGTTGAATAAAGCAAAGAAGTCACGTTCATCATTTTCTGTAGAGCAAGTGTACGAATTGGAGAAGCGATTCAGCCATCAGAAGTACCTTGGGACCAAAGAAAGGTCGGAGTTTGCCACTGCTCTGAACCTTACCGACACACAAGTAAAAACGTGGTTCCAGAACAGACGGATGAAGCTAAAACGACAGAGAGCCGAAGCAGCAGAGCGGTTTGCCAAGTACGCATTTCTGAGCAGCTTGACGGGCTTTAGTGGGGCAATGCCGCAGTTTCTGCAGCCCAACTATCCAGCCTTTCAATGCGAGTACATGCGATCTGCAATGTCCAAGCCACGAGTGTTAAATGAAGATCTTCATCATCGACGGAATGGAATGGACTCGTTGAATGTAACAAATCCATGGACATTAGCTTATGGTACACCGCCGCAGTCGCACCAAATGAGACCGTACTTCGCTGACTTTGCTCGGCCGTCACACACTGACTTATAGCCAACCCGCCCTCACATGAACTATAAGTTAATGTCTTCATATAATATAAAGATTATCATTCAATTTTTTTAAAAAATGTATAAAGTTTAACCTGAGGTTATAATTTAGCATCGCAGTTGAACGCTGTTCTTAACACTTTTTCTGTAAAACTTTAAGATATCTTGAATTTTAATGCGTTCTGATCTTTGGACTGAAGCTCTCTACTCTTCAAGAAATGTAAAAGAAATTGTTTGTTTATGGGTTTCGTCAACTGGTTCAAAAGTTAGCTTAATTCATGTTTTATAAATAGTGTAGTGGAGTTTCAACACGCTTTCAAAATCATTGGCTATTTTGTCAACAGGAAGAAAGGGTGTATTCATTTTTGAATTGAGGGTGAAGTACCCGCTCAGTCAATAGGTGCAGCCTGTAATTAATTATTCATTTTCAAATACTGCGGGGTTGAACGTGACTTTTTTCCAATACTGAGTCTTTTCTCTGAAATTCAGACGAGATTTCTGGCCGATGTACTATACTAGTAGATACTGATATCATTATAAAAAGATTTGTTACTCGCTTGTAAATAAATTTGTCTTTATAAAGACAGTACTATTACAAAACAAAAAGGCAAAGAAAATGCTTGTAAAAGATATAAGAAAATGAAAAATTTATAAAATAAAATAATTATCGGTACAAAGTAAATTCTTATTTATCAAGAAAGTTATTACACCATTTTAAGTTTGTTAACACGGTGGTCGGCGAAGAAAAATAATTTACGTTGTGTTAAACGTAACAATATGCAACTACATTGCTTTTATAGAAAATGCAAACATTTCACGTGAAACACCAAAACATCCTTGTAAAATATTACTGAGAAAAAGCGTTTTAGCTTTAACTTGAAAAGAATCAATACTCTTTGTTACGTCTGATGATTGTACAAAAAAGATTGAATAAATTCTTGCTATAAATACATGTTGTCTTTTTCTCTTAGTTTTTCTATATACATATCAATGTATTGTTTTTCACTGTCTTGTTCTACTTACCGATGCTTTTATAAAGCTATTAATTAGGTACACATACAAACCTAAACTGGCTAAGGCCCAAATAGAGGTGCTTGTCACTTCTAAAGAAAGACAAAAAGCGTCAGTAAAATGACGTGCTTCACGCCGAAAGAAGCTCACTTGTTAAGTATGACGTTTTTCCTGGCATGGAATTCAAAATTACTTTCGATATTAGAAAACCGTCCCTTCGACGTTATTCGTACTAGTTTTAAATAGATATTTTCATAAAAGAAACATATTTCAACTTCTAAAGACGTCTTCGAACTACATAAAAACTAAATTGGGAATATTATAGTCCTTTCTGACCAATCAGTAATCAATATTAATTTACACTTCGGCATACAGACGTATGTATTATCTGTTGGTTAATTGCATGAAAAGTCAAACTTTGAACAACAGATCAAATTGTCAAGCAACGTTCGTTGCCGGACTAAACTTTACACTTTCAGACAAAACACAGCAGGAATTGATAAAATTATTTCAAAGTGATCAAACAACGGTAATTAAAACAATAAATATTTAGTTTTCAGAGCTTTGCAGTGAAACAGGAATATTTGCTTTAGAAGTCAAGAAAATTGAATTTGCTCTGAAATGACCGAAAGCGAAGACTTTTTCCAAATGCTCTCTTTAAGAGTAACAAAAACTAACTTCAGTCGAGATTTCTTCAAATTCTTCAAAGATGGCTTTCGTCTCCTAGATTCAACTAACAAAGAAAGTAATGATTATATCTGTTGGCTAACGCAAAAATTGACGATTTTAACTGATTCAGTTAGCAGTATGACTCAATACCTCGAAACTGAAATAAAATATTACGGCAGTTTTCTTTAGCCTGTTGTGTAAAATATGATGAAACATCCCATCAGTGGCGACAATTTTAACTTTTTAAAAGAAATGATCAGAATTTACTTCAAGTTGTTTTGCCTCGCACCAAATATCCTCATGCGCTCGTGTGTAGTGGAACAAGGACTGATTAATTAGTCCACTCAGTGACGTTAAAACTTTAAAATTGGTATTTAGAATTGAATATTGTTTTTTCATATCCTTACAGCGTGTTTCTGATCATCATTGCAGAGATTACCGTCGTCAACATTTTCATGAGATCGGCCTGATTACAAACCATTGGATTTGACTAATATTAAATAGATCTAAAATCAAATATGACAAATTCCCATGATGGTTATGAATTGCCTATGGCTATAATGATGATTATGAATTCCCATAATGATTATAATAAATTACCTATATTTCAGTTAAAACTGTTCTTTTTATAGGACACCGGTTTGAGACTTTTCCGATAATGATTAAAGACGTAGGAGATTGATTAAAAAGAATCTTACTTTAAGAGATCAGTCACACATGGAACTTACCAACTAGATCCATTTCACACTTATTTAGACTAAAAGCATATTGCATGCATTTGACAAAACTACAAGGTAAAAAAGGGTTCCTTATCGCAATATAAATATTTCTGTCTGTTCTGTATAGTTCATGCCCCATGCACTAATTGCAATGAACTATTTATGAATTAGGCTTGGCAGAAAGATTTATGCTTTAGTCCAAGGTTCACATCTAAATAATGCATTTGACATTGACGGTTAAACGAAATCTACAAGCAACTATGACGACTATAAATTGGTTTATTGTAAAAAGCCAAAAAATCGTATATAACTAGTAAATCTCAATGCCATATCTGCATGGCTATTGTATTTGCATATGAAAACGAACACCAAAAGTTCAGAACTTCGATGACCAGAAAGGCTACGAAATTGTAACACCCCAAAATTAGGGATATAGTTTATGTGCCAACCAAATGTGAACAATTTGTAAACTGCTCCGAAGTCCAACACTGCTGCACCATTGTGATATCTCGCTTGCTTGTAAACAGAGAGTAAGCCGACATTAATAGCAAACACTATATTGATACTGACGACAAGGGCCGTCACAGTTTATTCTTGATAATCCCTTGTAATAGTTCATTGGCATGTCGCCAACATAATTCAACTGAAAACTAGTGCAGTTAACAATCGACCATAATAAAAAAGATGGCGACTGGTACATTTAATTACCTATAATTCTTAGCGCACTAAAAGCCAAAAAGCACCCATAAAAATGCACTGAAAGATCCCAAAAACTTCAAACCTAATATTCACAACGTTTTTAGTACAGGGACGAATTTCGCAAAAATATATGGCTTTCTATGTGCCTATTTGGTGTGTTAGGTTCGCTAGGTATTTGCAGTTAAATGTACAGCCGCCATCTTTTTCATGATGGTCAATTGTCACTCTTCCATGAACATTTTACAGGTCACTTGTTAGGCACAACCAGAAATAGTTTTAAAATGTACACGAAGCTCGGATTTTTAGGTTACTGAGAGCACGTGCATGATAGGTTAATGCTGCATGCAATGAGGGCGAAGCTGCCCGAAAGTAGGTTTTTCTTTTGCTCCAAAGTAGGTTTTTTTTGCTCCAAAGTAGGGGTTTTTTTGCTCGAAAGTAGGTTTTTTTTTGCTCGAAAGTAGGGTTTTTTTTGCTCGAAAGTAGGTTTTTTTGCTCGAAAGTAGGTTTTTTTTTGCTCGAAAGTAGGTTAACGTTAACTCATGTAGGGTTAAACTCTTAACCATGATTGGCTTTACTCCCTTGTAGAATGAGATAGGCTGACATATCGAGTTTACGTAACCGGGTTTCTGAGGAATATTTCAATAATACTCTATAGGCACCGGATTACGTACATGTATTCCTAGAAGAAATCAAATTCTTAGTTAAAATTTGGCTTAACCCTGGGTTAAAGTTAGTTGACCCACTAACGAGCAACTTGACTCACTGAGGAGTCTAACGCAACGAATCTACAAATCCAAGGCCTATTTATGGGGGTTACTGAAATATAACTGGCGTGCTGCAACGCTCCAAAAGTAACTTTGCACAAGTAATATATTGACGCTGAGTGACCACATTGCTCAGGACAGGATTTCAGACTAGTTACCAATAACGAATATTAATTTTGTGGTTGGGAAAAATATTTCATCTCTGAACTCACAATTTTGTATCCCAATAACGCAATTATATAGTCTAAAACTGATAGGACGATCAAATTAAACGTCAGTTAAAGAAGTCAAAGAAGCCATTTTATCGTATTTTCATAAATATGCCTGACCAGAAGATGCTCTATAAAATCTCCAGATAGGAAGAAGACGTCTCCATAAGCGATGAAAGGAAAGAATAATAAATAATAATAAAATCATACCGAGTAAGTAACTAAAAACCACAATATTCCCTAACTCAGTAACTGTGAAACTTTAGATTTGTACAGGTATGACGATAGGGTTGAGGTATAGGGATTATTAATCCACCTACATCTACGCAATCTTGATAATTATAGCACGAAATCACTTGCTTAGTTTAGCATTTTAGACTATTTTCATCGAGTTCAGCTGGCTATTTTTACAAAAAACGTGAGAGTGATACCAAATTTCTCCTCACAGGGCCCACAAGCACGATGAGAACCGTCTGCCATCAAGCAGTCGTGCAGTATACCCATTTATAGTGTTACTTACCAACAAACATGAATTCTTTCTGACATTTTAATATTAGAAATTCAATTAAAATCTTTACAGACGCGTTGCAGGATTCAGTTTCGGACATTTTGCCTGAAATTTCAGACAAAAACCACAACTGTAAATAACTTAAAATTTAAAAAATCAAACTGAAGTCGACATATCGGGTTTGTCACTTGATGAAGAAAAGAAAAGAAAAGCTGTCTTCTGCGCCTTGATCACACTGACAAAACTCACCAGAAAACAAGCGAAGCAAGAGTAATGCAATAGTCAGACTACTGTCATGAGGCAAACCCAGTGCAGGTTAATAGTTCCAATAATATTTTATTGTGCAAAAAGACGATCAAAATTAGTTTATAATTGATATAAATCGGTTCATGATCACAATATGAGTGTTTTGTTGGTTGGTTCAATCCAATGCCGATTTAAAATAAAGCATGTTTTCAAACGTTTCGACATTTTTAATACTCGGACCTCTTTATATTCTGACATTCTATGTTATATTGTGCTCACAGAATTTCAACTTGTGAGTTCATTACGGCGACTATCAGTTGGGGATGGCGAAACTAGTTCAGCAGTTTCATCATTGTCTACAATGAATCGCAGAGAACACAAAAAGCACAAGAAAGTCTCGCAAGATGAACAATTATAGCTCGTGTGCGGCAGGCTTAAAGGTGATTGTCTTGCAGGCTAATAGGACAGTATTCGCTGGTGACAAAGGCCGACACACGTGTCTAGGCGTGATGCTATAGTCGCGTTACTCACACTCCAAATACGTTTCTTTCTTCCAATGTATTTGCTCAAAAGGAAAACAATAAGGTAACAAAATGTATACTGAACATCTGTCAAATAATTAAATGAAACATTAAAAACTGAATGTTTTTCATTAAATAAACGTTCACGCAATTAATACAGGTAGTATATTTATAAATTCAAATCACAAGGGAATATTGTATTTCAATAAAAGGATATATATCTAGTATTCTAGAAAATTTTCCAAGTACGTCAAAAGGAAGAAGTGAGTCGTGAAGATTTCTACTCCCCATAAAAAAAAAAATTAAAAAAAAGTTCGTTTGGTCATTATGAACGCAATCTACTCGTTATCGTAACTACAACACACATGTCAGTACACAGTTCATTGTGCGTTTATATTCTACTGGAAATCAAATGAAATCAAGAAGGTTTTGTTCTATTAGATACCGTATATGGTGTCCCGAAATATCTCATACAGAAACTTCAATATGTTCAAAACGCTGCTGCTTGTCCCGTCCATCAATCATTTAGTTACAACCATATCTCTCCAATACTTGTTGAACTTCACTGGCTCCCTGGTCAAAAACGCATCCAATTCAAGATTCCTCTCATCACCTATAATGCTTTGCATGACCCTGCCCCAGCCTATATCAAAGAATTACAACCCAACAAGCCTACACGAACACTCCGGTTAAGTAAAATGAACCTTTTGCAGAAACCCTGTTTCTATCTTTTGAGATAGATCAGATTTATGGAACCGCCTTCCAATACCTTATCATTTCTTGCCAAAAATGTCATTAGAAGTAATTGAAACTGTGTAGAAAATTAAAAATTTCTTACAGAAGAGGGGAGGTGAGTCTGTTTACATTTTGATGGATGATAATAAGAACTGCAGAATTTTCAGTTTGACAAGTAAACAGAGTTTTAAAATAGACAGAAAACATTGCTGATTAATAAGACAAATGCACATTACCCGGATATCAGAGTAGTTAATGGCCACCCTTTTATTTAGTTAATACTCAGTTCTAAAGTCTTTATTTACCAAAGCTAAACAACCCCTTTCATCTACTTTTTCCGAAAATTACAAATCTTCCCCACCTTCTATAAAAAAGGTCCTATTCCATCAACTGCGGAAGTATGATCAAAAGGACGAAATTTTCACTGTATTACTAAAATATTAAGTCGGGAAAGCTGTGACGTGCACATATTGTAAAAATTCTTAACACTGAG
This sequence comes from Epizoanthus ramosus, assembly GCA_026413505.1. Classification (NCBI taxonomy): domain Eukaryota; kingdom Metazoa; phylum Cnidaria; class Anthozoa; order Zoantharia; family Epizoanthidae; genus Epizoanthus; species Epizoanthus ramosus. Next base: position 2,914 of record JANVCJ010015562.1, on the reverse strand, counting down.
TTGTGATTCGAGTGCCCACGTAACTAGAGAAATTACTAGTATTGATCACACTTATCACATTTTATTCCTTTAATCCTATTGCCCGATCTTAAAAACCTTAACGACAAATTATAAGAAAACATTTGGCTTTTCTCAACAAGATTAAGGTTAATATTACAGTCTTTGGTTACCACGGTAACAAAACGGCATCTCAATCTCAGTAAGTCGCAATATACAGTAACTTAACTTTTTTGAACTAAGAACCGACGTTCTATAATGTGCGAGGACCGTTATTTTATGAGTCAATGAGTCACGAGTCAATAATTTATGAGTTGGTCAGCAGTCTTGCCCCACCTAGCTGTGAAAATGTGCCATCATGGAAGATGTTGGTTCGGAAAAGATGAGTTTTAGGGTTAGGGTTAGGAGTCAATAATGACTTATTGACTCATAGACTCATGGCTCATAACTCATTGATTCACAAATATAGTGATCTCATAATGTGCAACTGTATGTTCCCTGTGATAGCAGGCACATCTGTCACAAATACGGCACTTAGAAATACATAACTTTGCCTCTTGTCTAATACAGTAATAGAATTTGCACGATACGACAAAACAAGACAAGACAAGACAAGACGAGACAAGACAAGACGGCAAGACAAGACAAGACAAGACAAGACAAGACAAGACAAGACGAGACAAGACAAGACAAAACAAGACAACGCAAGACAACGCAGGGCAGGGCAGGACAAGACATGACAAGACAAGACACGACACGACTCGAGACATGACAAGACAAGACAAGCCACGACACGACACGAGACGACACGACAAAACAAAGCAAGATAAGACAAGATAAGACGAGACAAGACGGAAAGACAAGACACGACACGACAAAACAAGACAAGACAAGATAAGACGAGACAAGACGGCAAGACAAGACAAGACATGACGAGACGAGACAAGACAAGACAAGACAAGACAAGACAAGACAAGACAAGACAAGACAAGACAAGACAAGACAAGACAAGACAAGACAAAACAAGACAACGCAAGACAACGCAGCGCAGGGCAGGGCGGGGCAGGACAGGACAAGACACGACAAGACAAGCCACGACACGACACGACACGACAAAACAAGACAAGACAAGACAAGACAAGACAAGACAAAACAAGACAAGACAAGACAAGACAAGACGAGACAAGACAAGACGTTTTGTTGTTTTGTTTTGTTTGCCAGTATATTCCAGAACATTCCATAGAACAGTCTAGAACTCTATAGAACACTGACTCGTATTTAAAACATTCCAGGGTCTTTCAGAACTTTAAAGAATGCCGAGTCATTATTAGAGAAGTTTCGTACTATTCTAAAGTACCAAGTAAGTCTGAAAGTTTAAAATGTAGAAAACATTCAAAATTTTACTGCGAAGTGGAGAAATCTTAGCATGTTATTTATAGAAGTGGACTGTAAAAGCAGATGTACTAAAACAATTGTAACCAATAAAGAAACTAATTCAGTAATTAAAAAATGACTTCGCGAGTTTTACAGCAGATGTTAAGATCTTAAGAGGTCACTAGGTACTTAAGTGAAGAGTAAGTGAGTAAGTGCGAGAGTTCAAGTTAAAGAGCTGTACTTCAGAGCAAATACCGTGGTTGGGTCACGAAATACTGTAAGTTGCTAAGTCTGCTTGTGGAGTAGAGTAAATCAATCTGTTACTATTACCGCCAAGCCTGCATTCAGTCTTAATTATACAAATTACCCGCTCCTCCCTGAAACTCGTAACAATAGTATTGGATAGGATAACATAGGATAAGATAGGATGGGGTAAGATAGGATGGGATAATTTATTTATTCATTCATTTATTCAAATATTATTATCATTATTATTATTATTATTATTATTATCATTAACATCACTATCATTATTGTTTCCATAAGATGTCAAGGGTAACTTGTATTAAAAATATAATAAACGATTGTCAGTTCCATTTCTTGCGAATCTCTGATTCATGGACGTACACATGCTGACAAGTTCAAGTGAAGGAAAAACATCCTATCATTCTCTCCTCATGATCTAAAAGAAGTGAATAGCTCGTGCACGTATAGCATACATGTATGCCCAATATAACAATCGAAACATATTCCATGAAAGATCTGTCCAGTTTGAACGCAATACATTTTAGTTTTGATGGACGTCACACCTGGTGCATGTACACTAGCTGAAAGATCTTTTTCTCCAGCACTCTACAAATGGCATGCACGATTGCTCTACCTATCAAATGGAATTTCCTGCAACAGCTGTTACAATTGCCCTATTTCACTATTACGTCACAGTTTGTTTACATTTTACAAATTCAAGAATAACACAAACAAGGTGCAATTTCAAGAAAGATAAACTATTGTTTTTGTACATTTCAATTAATTTTCAGAATGAAATTTTTAGTCGCGTTTGATTTTGGAGTTTCTAAATCTGAGCTACTGTTGCATTGTGGGATTGAAGTGGGGAAAAGAAACTGTAAACAAACCATATTTCAGCTCGTTATGACATCAGCGAAGCTGTGAAACAAATTTGTTGCTACATTTCATTGTTCATGTGATCGTAAAAATCAGATATAATATAAAGTTGGTGGATTTGAACCTTTACCAGTAAAATAAATAACTTTTTGTTTATATCACTGAACAACCTATGACGTAATAGTGAAATAGGGCAATTTGGTTGTCTCTGTCCACGTCACTGTGGTTACTGCGGCCTAAAGCTGAAACTCCTGACCTTGGATATTTATGGACAAACATCTCTCTATGAAAAGACAGGTAGGTGACATGTGTCTCACCCTCGTAAAATAAAGTTGTTATTATTAATAATAATAATAATAATAATAATAATAATAATTTAATCTTATATAGCGCAGCAAATCATAGGAAGATGCTCTTGCGC
>JANVCJ010015561.1:0-22878 GCA_026413505.1 Epizoanthus ramosus | reverse complement strand
CCCCCGCCCCCCCCCCCCCCCCCCCCCCCCCCCACCCCCCCCACCCGACCCCCCCCCACCCCCCCCCCCCCCACCACCACCCCCCCCCCCCCCCCACACCCCCCCCACCCAGACCCACCCCCTACAACCCCCCCCCACTAAAATCCTAATCTTACTCTCCAGGGTTGGGTTGATGGCATTGATGAGATCAGATAACAGTATATTTTTATGCGAATGAACAGTGCTCATTTCGTGGACCAGTGAGCACAATCATATTCTGCCATTGCTCTCTGTCAGTTTATCGACTGTCACTACTGTACTTCAAGGATTTTCAGATCATCTGCCAGTAATGCCTGTCGGGCTCCAGGAACCACGTCACCAATTATCCAAGCTGGGTGCTTTTCCAGTGCCTCAATTTCTTGACAGTATCCCTTGGCTTTGTCTCTTGGTAGGCAAATTAACAATCCCCCTGTGTAGAGTAAATGGGCAAATCGCAAATTATTTAAATAAAAGTACAGATTCATTTGATATAGGCAAATAGCAGCTGGCCCCACATGAACATGTGTACGTGTAGTTACATCTATTGAAAGCAAATTAGCCCACCCCAAATCTATAGAATCATGCAGGCAAATTGCAGGCCCCACTACCCCAGTGCACAGATACATGCAGGCAAACTGCAGACCCCAGTGTACAGATACATGCAGGCAAATTGCAGGCCCCAACTAGTAGACAACTAGTACAAAGCCAAAGGAAAACAGATGTTCTGAATTTCGCTACTTTTCAGCAAGCGGATCGAATCAAAGAACAAATTCCACCAAATTCCTGTCAATACAACTGGAAGCTCTACTTCCATACCCATAAGGCCTTTCGGCTGGCATAAATATAATAACAAACATCGCAGACATCGACGATTTTCATCATGGATAGTTGCATAAAGTGCAGATTTGTTTTTGCAGACACCGCAGAGGCGGCTAAAGTGACTCTCTGATACATGTATTACAAAAGGTACATAAAAGATATTACTTTGATTTTCTTTATTTTTTATTTTAACCTGCAAGTTTGACCTGCAGATTTAACCTGCTAACCTGCAAATTGTCCCGTCCATACATGTACATGTATATACATTTAACTTCTATCCCCATCCACTCACAACCCAAGCATATTGTAAAATAAAGACAACGTAGAGGTGGCTAAAGTGACTCTCTGATACATGTATTACAACAGGTAAGTAAATGATCATACTTTGATTTTCTTTATTTTTTATATTAACCTGCACATTTGACCTGCAAATCTAACCTGCAAGTTTGATCTGCAGATTTAACCTGCTGACATGCAAATTTTCCCGTCCATACATGTACATGTATATACAATTAACTTTTGTCCCCATCCACTCACAACCCAAGCATATTGCAAACTAATGTCACATGTCTCAACTAACCTGATGTCTCTGCAGAATAACCTTCCAGCAACTTGAAGTTAATCCCACAAGCCTTGTAAGCCGCCACCATGTTGGCAAGTATTGGTAGAGTGTGGATTACAAATGATACCTCCGCCTTCTGATGAACAACAAGATTCTGAGCATGGCCCAAGATCCCAAACCCAGTTACATCTGTTGCACCATGAGCATCGTACTTGTGCATGAGTCTTGCAGCCGTTCTGTTCAGTCTTGCCATGCAGTTTGTAGCCTCGTAGTACGCTTTCTTGACCTCTTCTTCAGTGATGACCTCTTTGATTTTGTCCCACCATTTGGGCTGCAAGTTTTAAATTGCAATTAAAATTGTTCAAAATAAAATAGCAGTGGTTCATTGACCAGCGAAGACAATGCGTAGCAAAAATAACTCATCAACTCACTTCTGTAAGCCACTGGTGTGCATTTACTGCAATCTGAGTACCAAGAGGCTTCGTCAATACCAGCACATCACCAGCCACTCCATTCTCTGGCCTGGGTGTCAAATATAAAGAAAAACATCATGAAGCAAATTTCTCATTTGATGTTATCTCAAATAGAATATTAAGTCACAAACACGTAAATCTCCAAAGCAAACTGTTCAAAGTCAATCCTCATAAATCAAATACTTAGTTAGTGATAGTGTAACTGTAAGTTGTTCAACCATCTGGGATCCAAGATGAAATGTTGAAATCAGCAGTGCACATAAAATTGAAATGCTATGGTGTAGAGTGGCAAAATGGACAATACCGTGCTTTGATCCACCATTTACCATATACCAGTATCAAAGATGTACTGATCCCCAGTTAATAAAGTTCCATGTCATGTGGGGTAACTGTGCTGCGGATGGTGGCATTGACGAGTTGGGGTTTGGACTACAGATCCTGGGTTCAAGACCAGTTTCCACTCATATCAGTTGCTCCTCAATACAACCAGAATAAATGTCTAACAATGCACGTGTAATAACAATGCCTGCCATGATTGCAGCCTGCTCAAGTTTCAGATGATTACACAAACCAGATGAGACTGTTGACAAACAAAGCTAGCTTTGAAGCCAATGGCCCCAAGTTCATGTCCAGCTTTGGGCCACTTTGTAGTGCTCCCTGCTAATGGTACCCAGAGAAATAATACAAAAGATCCTTCTTAAAGCTCTATTTGGGAGTGCTATTTCTAAACTTTAAAAGAATGGCATTCCAAAAGAGGCAATCAATGACAGTTGGACAGAATTTGTTCTAGAGAAATCGATAAAGATATTTCCAGTAAAATAATTTCTTGTAAAGTATTGGTGTTGCTCAGAGATTAAAGAGATAAGCTAGAAGTTGTCAGTGTTATAGCTACTACATATAATTATATAAATATAACTACATACATAACATATTTTTATATATTATTATTATTACATACATGTATAACCACCTTTCATCATTACATTATATACATTTATAAAATAGGGTAGATATAACACGCGCTCTGACTGGCTAACAGATGGCAAAATGAGTGTTTATATCAGAGGATAAAGACACTCGACTAGATATTACGCGCGCTCTTGAAACATTTCCTATTTTATAAAAGCAATATAAAATGGCTGCTCTGTGTCTATAAACTGTGATATCAACACTTCGAAGGTTGTAGAGCACTCGAGAAGCAAGAGAAACACTCGGCTTCGCCCCGTGTTCCTCTTATAAATACTTCTCTCATGCTCAGTCTACAACTTCCGGCATGTTTATATCACAGTTTATAGACACTCGCAGCCATTTTATATTGCTTAAATATATACATTTATTTTGCACAAATCATTGGTACATGTAACTGGATTTCTCGCTTGTTTATTGGTTCAGAAACTGAAAAGTTCACCTACACTGTATCAACTGTTTTTGCACATTAATCAAATTAGTGGTGGTTTTCCAGGAATCCAGTGCCACCAACCCTTCTCCCCTTTCAAACCAAAACTGCACTTATTAAACTTTTTAAAAATGTAAAAAAATGTCTGGGTAAGCATACGCCAGCTCCTGGGCACGGATGTTCAAAGAGTAGATAGCGCTATCCAGTAGATAAATCCTTATCCATCAGATAAGTGCTTTAACACTATTCAGCTGAAATCTACATTGTACTTGGCCTATTTTAACCTGGACAAGGATTAAAATATCTACTGGACAGCACTATCCACTCTTTGAACAACCGAGGCCTGGACTACCTGGAAGCTTTACTCTGTACAGACCCCTGTCCCGGACCAACTCCCCCGTAAAATCTTTAGATACATCCCAGAGGAGGAGTGCATAGTATCCCTGTGTGGTCAATCAATAAAAATCGATAAGAAAAAATCAATCGATAAATCGATAAAAATTAGTTGAATTTTATCGATTTTATCGATCAATCGATAAAAATCGATACTCACAACTGATGTAATAGTCAATCAATCGATTTTATCGATTTATATCGATTTTATCGAATGCTGCTTTAAGCTGGGTAAAAAGGTCTGAAAGTGCTTGCGGAATTCACACGAACAAATTGTTCAACAACAAGTGTTCATTTGCAATCGATATAATCGATAAAATCGATAGCTTTGATTGAAAAATCGATAATTGTCGATTACTCACAACACAACTAGTTATCAATTTTTATCGATTTCCAATACCAATCAACTGATTTTTATCGATTTTTATTGATTATCGATTGACCATGCCGGGATAGTATAGACCAATGAGTATAGACTATAGTATAATGTCCTGCCATGCATTTCGAAAACGAGATACATCCCTATACTTACATTATAAATTCATTACGTGAAACTACACTGCTAGCCACACCTCCAACAATAAACCAGGGATTTAGCACAGTCTGCCCTCCATTTACAGACGTGCCTGCCTCACGTGCCAAATCACTAAATCCTTCTATCACCAAAGGGACGACAACTTCTCGCTCGTGCAAAGTCATTTGATTACTAACTCCTAATAACATCAACATATTGTCACATTCCGTCACCCCCATGGCGTACAGATCACTCAGAACATTTGCACATGCTATCTTCCCTTGCATATAAGGGTCGTCCACCAGCGGGTAGAAGAAATCTGTTGTCTGAACCAAGCTAACCCCAGGATGTCGAGTCGGGAGAACACAACTGTCCAGTCCTATTCCAATCTCTTCTTTGCCGCGTTTCTGTCCAAGTCCCTCAAGAAGTTTGAGCAGTTCTTCTTGAGGAACTTTACAGCCTCATCCTTTAAGTTTTGTGAAGTTGATCAGACGGAAATTATCCGAAAGACCATGCGATTTGGGGTCAAAAGTACCACGTTGAATCGAGGAACTGCCTTCCGCCATCTTGTTTTATCATTACCCCGAATGAGCCTGGGACGAGTATGAATGCTACAAAATCGGAGACGACACCCGATCCGACGTATTGTATTACTTTTCCGATGTTGTAAACTACAGATCGATATCGTCTCGTACTATCTTCGGATTTGAGACCAAACAAAAGAAACGTCCAAAATGGTGGAAGAGAAATCTTGGGTGGATACGATTCTGCACTATGGCCTATTTATTGGAGGCATATTCCAGCTGATTGCTATTCTCGCAATTGTTTTCATTCCAGCAAAACCTGCGCTGAAAGAAGACGAACTTGTAGAAGGAAGAAATGGTCAGGAAAAGACAACAAATCAACCACACAAACGAGCGAAAGAACCAAAGAAGAGAAGATGAGAAAGAAACTGCGAGAAATTCAAGAACAAAATAGAAGTGTTGGAAACGGCAGGCTACTACTTGAATGGAAATGAGAAACGTGGAAGCCCAAAAAATCTACGTTCTTTGTGAATCTGTGGAGACGTTAGAGTACAAAGTGACCGATAAACGCTGACCACACAAGTTGAGTTTTAATCTGAATAAATCATTCATGTCGCCTGTCGCGTCGGAACACAGGTTGAGAATCAAAGGACAAGTTCTCTGGGAATTGGATACAACGGCTTATTATCGCCGCAAGGAACGCTTCAAAGTACAATCTTGCGAAATCTGTTCCTAAAATGAACTAAATAGATGTCAAGGCTCCCTACACACGATGAAACATAGCATGCAATAGATTTCGCTTGACATTATCATTGCTTTATCAAAGCAGCTTTTGATCAATAAACTTGCAAGATGAGTACCGGTGGCCTTTGGTCACTTACGTACACTCCATGTAAGGCATGTAATGCAAATGACAATGACACATGACAATGCAATAACTTTCATCTGGTCTATATCTGTCATGCAACTGCCTGATTGGTCATCTATATTTTCGAAATTGTTGCAACAACAGATTTAGCCAATCACTAGCTTTTCCTATCATCGTTTCATTTGAAATCAATCAATCAGTTGTATCAGGTGAAATCAATCTTTGGACAGTCGTCCAAAATTGTAGATAGATAGATAGATAGATAGATGGCCTTTATTTATACACGATAATTCTTTAAGCGTTATAGCTTGTGGGGTCGTGGTATAACTATAATTATAATATAAAATATAAAATTGTTAAAAATATTAAAACTAAGCTAAAACCTATGTACTAAAACTATTATTAAATTGACACTACTAAGAATAATATAAAACCTAATCTAATTACAAATTATCAGTGGTACCGGTAATATAAATTTTAAAGCATTCAAAAATGTCTCTGTTGCCTGTAATTGTTTCAATTGGTCTGGCACCAATCCCCCTGAAATATATTAACATGTGTGATTAATCAAGGAAGCTGTGCTAGAAGCTTTTGATGAACCCAGTTGCCATTTCCCCTCTTGCTGCAAAATTTATTTTTGTGGTCTGTAGGCAAAATTTGACTGGCAGTTGCAAGCAATCTGTTGCAATTTATAGTGGTCACACAGTGAAATTGTGGCACGCAATATTGAAGAAGCGTTGTGTGCAACACGTTGCCAAGGGTGCCATATGATTCAATTTTCCGATTGAGTGCACTATTGCATGCAATGCTGCATCATGTGTTGGGGCCTTTACACACCAAGAAGCAAGTTTATGAACTCGGGAAACCTTCAGGTGCACATTCATCGCTTTGAACACGGTGTACATACTATCATAATGTATAAAGACAAACTGAGTAAATATTGCAAGTTTCATTGCAGGATGTAAATTACATAAAAATAAAGATAAATTCAGTGAAGTGCTAATTGGTTTCTAACCCTAACAGCCCATGACCATTGGTTTGAGTTATTGGGATTTTAAAAGAGAATTTCCAGGTGCCAAAGGTACATATTTCTATCAGGTCTGGGTATGCCCCCAGGGTGCCTGATACCATTTCCAGTATTCTGGAAACTGTAAGTCAGCTTGAGAATAGTATGTGACAATGTGCTTCCATCCTGATTGTACCATCAGTTGCTATACTTATGGCTGGCTGAGTGTAGAACAAATCCTGGTAAACTCTCCAATAACACATACATGTATGGCTTGCAGAATACATATTAGCAACAATTTGAGTCTGTATTCAACTTGTGAGTGGAATTTTAATCCTTAAAAGGATTTGTTTATTAATACATTTTCAAATATTTCTGGCCTTTTCTTGAACACCCCCATTGATTTTGTCCAAATAGGCAAATCTTGGTCTATTGTTATTCTAAAATGAGTCCACGATGGATAATAAATTATTTTCATTGTAAGAGCATTCAAAGGTGATTGAAACTGACAAGGTTTTGTTTGTTATAAATAATTTATAAACATTACATTGGCAATAAAACCAAGCTCTGAAGACCAGCAGCTGTGGATACAGAGTGACACAGTACACGCTATCAACTTGAAACTTTCTGACTTTTCTCAAAATTTATCGGCAGACAAATCCATTACCATAAACGTTAATTTATGATTGTAAGGCCCAGGTTAAACGTCGATCTTAGCATGCGTCGAACTACATTACACTTCTGGTTGACCAAAATTAATTAAGTTCGACGTTTGAGTCAAACGTCGAACTTATTTCAGTCTATCGAAATTGGCAGTCAACTGAGAATTGCAAAAGCTGTCCTTTTGGTACGCCGACACTTGAAGAAAACTCAAAATGGAGCCAGTGAATCAAAAGCAACAAATTGTTATCATTTATGAATTTAGTTCGACGCATACCAAGATCGACGTTTGACCCAGAGTCGATCTTATGCCGTTCTAATCGACTCCTCCAGTCGATTAGAACGCCTGAGTCGATCGAAACTCAAACAGTCGATCTTAATTGGGACAAACGTCGAACTTATCATGCGCTCAATTGTTGAATTTAGTTCGACACATGCTAAGATCGACGTTTAACCCAGGCCTAACTTCAGTCAAAACCTATCTTTTTTGTAAAATTTTAATTTAACTGTGATTTTTTCAAAGAAATGATACATCTAGCTTAGCAAAGGCCAATTCTGTGTTTAATAATTAATTTCAAATGGCAAAAATTCTGATGTCATCAAAAATTCAATATGGCCAAAATGAAAAACAAGATTATGTCTGTGAAGTCACATAACATAATTGAAACATCTAAGTACCAAAATGTACATCATGGACTAAACGACTAATCAACCAATTATAATACAGAAATTAAATAGGGGGCAAATCCCCCAAGCCTTTGTGACAACACAGGCAACCACAATTAACTTCCTGAAAGAAAAACAACTTAAAGATACTCTTTTATTAATTAATACAATAACATGAGTTACAAGGAGTTATGGTAATGTTCAAATCTTTGAATGAACAGCTCAGTACAAATTTATGGCTACAGAATGATATGGGTTTAACATGGAGTCACATACAAATTATCTTCAATTGGTGCATATCGGCATGGAAACAACCAAGAAGACTCACAAAGCATTATCTATTAGCTCTGTTTATCAATTCCTTTAATCCTAAACTGAGTCCACTTCCAGCTGCCATTCCTAAAGTAACACTCAGAATTCCTAAATAGCCAACAGTTTCCTTGGTCTTGCCAGGAACCTCGGCTGCAGCAAATGCAATGAGTGAAGTAGTCAAATGACCAGTTGAGATTCCTAACAGTGCAACAAACATTGCCATCCATGCAGGTTTATGGCTCAGCATGTACGGTGGTACACTCAAACAGATGCCAATCACGAGTGAAAACCGAACCAACATTGTAACCCAGGACCACTGTAATGAATAACTAAAGAACGCAGCCATGGGACCACGCCCTAGGAAGTCACCAAGATTGTGAATCAGCACTAGAAAAACTGGAAACCAGCCACTTCCAAGAAAGTCTGTTGCCATGGTTACAACAGATGGCATCACCATGAATTCCTGAATGTTCACCAAGGTTAACAGGAAACAGTAGCTGAAAACATGTTTGTACCGTAACACTCTAACAGCTTCTGTGCTAAAGGAAATAAAACACTGCAGTGGCTGCCTTGCTGTACTTCGAAAACTGTACTTGGTTGCTTTGGCATAGTACTTCTGAAACGCTTGTCCACGAGTTAGATGAACATAAAGGAAAATGACAAGTACAGTGAAAAGTGATGCTGTGCCAAAGTATAAATAGCTGGACCAGTGCACATCTGTAGTCGTCAATTTGCAGATGATTCGTAGGATGGTAATAATCAGTCCACAGGTAGAGACACCAAACTGTGTAACAAAACAACAAGACGTTTAGTACACTGAACATGATTATGTATAAGTAACAATCTCATTCGTAGGATGGTAATACATGTAATCAGGTAGAGACACCAAACTGTGTAACAAAACAACAAGACGTTTAGTAGATTGAACATGTAACAATCTCACTTGACTACAAGTAGTACCTCATTTCCCTCCATAATCCGTCAAGACAAAAGGTAAGGAGAAATGGATTTCTCTTGACATGGACAATGAATGACAATGAATTGGAATGGAGAGAGAAATATGTTCCTTATAATATATGGACGAGAGTTCGATTACATAACCGTTCTTTGTAAATATGGTTCTTTGTGTTTATGGTAATTATGGATATATAAGTACCAGATGACAGTTCATTGTGGTTCTAGCTCATGTACTTTTCAGTAGTTAATTTTTCTACCTGTGTGACTTGACTGTGTAGAATTGTTGTAAGCGATATTATAAATATATGTGGGCCTAGAACCCATCACTGCAAATATTGCTGTGTGTTTTATTGGGACTCGAGGGAATATCAGGAATGGGATGAGAAAAAAACAACTGGGGAAGAAGGAGAGGAAAAGAGGGGCTACAGACACTAAATATTATATTCTGAATTATGCAAAATTCCCAGTTTCATTGCGGGCAACATGTTGCCTTTTCCACACTCCAACTCTCAACAGATTACAGAGAAAAAAGAGGAACTACGGTATTCATAGTTTCCAATCTCAGACACTGATTGAACTGATCAATATTTTAAATACAATTATTTTGTTTCCTTGATCAACCATAAAATCCCAGTTATAACAAACCCTCCTCTTTTTTATTCAATATGCTTTTTATATAGAGCATTTCTCTTCCATAGATGAATATACATTTAATCAATAACATAGTAAACTCAACAAAATCTTTATTTATAGGTACTTAAGGGCAACTGTGAGTATGAGCTTGACTCCCAGCAGTGGTGAACAAACGATAATAATAATAATTTATAATTTAATACATTTATAAAGCGCTAAAACTATTAAAATATTCTAAAGCACTTTACATGAAGAATAAAATTGAGACGACTATTTTCAATATTAAAATGAAAAAATAGTATACAATACAATACAATATAAAACTATATAAACTATAAGAAAACAGCCTAATTTACATGTAAATGATTCATTACAAGACCAAGAATCATGCCGACCTCCCTCACCTCAAACACCAAAAACAAATGATGTGGCCACAAATTCCAGTGCAGGCGGGGATGCTAAACTAATATTTTTTTATGGGGCCTTACACTGTATTGTTAGTATGGTACTTGGAATTAATGTCAGTGCAAATACCTGCCTATCTTTGCTGGTTGGTTATGGAAAGCAATTCAACAGCAGCATATGATGTAATTGGTAGCGAAGTGATTTATACTTCAATGTCATTGTATTCATATTTATCAATTGATGGTCACATGGAATCTGTTCTTCAGTTCAAGCAAGTACACAAATGTCAATACACAATGCATATATATGCTGGGCATGAACTGCCCATTACTCAAATGCAAGATTTTTGAAATACAAGCTGTTACTAGAATACTGCACAAACTACCGCACAGTCAGTCAGACATTCTTCCAGTTTCATTATACAAACTTTAAGAGTAAAGTTGACCGCAAATATAATAATGCAGTAAACAATTCAAAGACGGGTGAACTGACAATACAGACGGTAACTATTTTAAAAATACACAATATGCACACTCCACTTCAAAATCGAATCTTAAACTGAAACATAAAATATAATATTGTCCTGGGAAAATACTTACCATCAGTCCTTGAGTGAAAAGAGGTGGCAGTACATGGCTGGTAAGGCCAAATAGTGTGGACTGACACAGTGAATTCGCCAACCCAAGAATTCCAGCCACGACTAGAACAGACCAGAAGTGAGTTTTTACACATGTCGTTCCACATAACTCGAGTCTATCGAGTCCAATAAATGCCAGCATACAAGCGGCTATTACCATAAATCCAAGGATTATACGTCCATTGAAACTTGCATTTCGACACCACACGAGATTTACAAAACATCCACAGAACAGAAGGAGATTGTAAATGACGTTTAGAGCGAACTCGGGTTGTCTCTTCGGAAACACATCGTCAAAATAATCCACTGCAGCAAATATTACATATGTTGGAAGAATTGTACCCATTCCAAAGAAAACAAACTGAAGGTACATCACTAGGTTCTCTGTAGATAGCGTACTGGCCAACGATTTTTCTCTCTTTCCATCGTTTTCGTCTTCTACAAGAAACTGGTCCGACTCAGCTTCGAGATCCGCCATTTTGAAACTGAAAGTTGATATTTGGGATTTTTCGGTGCCGCCGCGCCGGCTTAGGCATTAATATCACATTTCCGCGTATCAACTTTCGTCTCCGCCTTCGATTTTGGAGAATTCCTTTATCAGAACGTCGGAAATCAGTGCTTTTTCAGGACCACCACCTTCCGTGGATAAACCACTCTGTACCTGTGTCTCGGATACTTGTATTTCGAGTGATTACAACATAAGGTTGCAGGCGTCCCAGGGGGAACAGCTGCCAGCCCCTGCTGGAGAGGGCCTAGGGACTAAAACCGAAGGCCCAGGCTCCAGTTCAGAGCTCCCGATCCCGATCCCACGTACATGCACACCTCGCCTGCAGTGCAGCTACAGCCCGAGGATGTCGCGTCCTCGGAGAGAGGGGTTAAGGCCGCCGCACACTGACCGATTTTTTATCGGGAGGCCTCCGATTTTTGTCGGGGAAGAATCTGTTCGTCTCGTAACTCGCCACACACTAACCGATTTTTTGTCAAGACATTTTTGGATCTAGCATGTCAGATTGAAATGCCCGACGAAAAATCTTGTCTGAACCTCGTCGGGAACTGTCACACACATGCACAGCTGATTTTTCGTCCCCGACAAAAAATCGGAGGCCTCCCGACAAAAAATCGGTCAGTGTTCGGCGGCCTTTACGAAAAGTAGAGTTACGAAAAGTCTATTTTCTCTTCCCCTCTCTCCCGACCTCTCTCTCGCCTCGGCTTTTGCGCCCGCCCCGACGATCTGCCCCTGGCCGGGTCTCCGAGGATGAGGATGCGTCGCTGAAATGAACCACAATTCAGTAACTGATCATCGGTAGGAATACCTAAAATGTGTCCAATTCTGTATTTGATTTCGGCTCCATAAAAGTTAGTCTGTGTAACAGGTTCTACCGGGAGTGGGGCGGGGAGAGATCTTGAAAAAAACAGGTGCGCAACCATCCTGGATAAGAATGGAAAGCGCGTGCGGGACAAGACGGAGCGCATAGAAAAAGCCTGGAATAACTCTAAAGCCGTTCAATCAGCCTTACAACTTTCTTGGATAGCAGAGCTTGTCGTCATTCCATTGTTTGACCCAATCTGGATGTTACACAAGGAAATCCACGTGGATGCAACTTCCAAGCTAGAATCCTAGAAATATTGTTTCAGTATATATCAATCAATTTTTTTATTTAGTGGTTATTTAATAGTTATTGAGATTAGATACGAATTGTAATTTCACAGAATCTCAAATTTAAATGCACTATCATCATTAACAAATTATATCAGCCGGTTAACTTTCCTGTCGGATTTTGGACAAAGAAGATATAAAAACCTACAATTGACTCACGATCATACACACATATATAGTGGTTTGCAGGTTTCAAGAAATATTTAGTTGAAAGACAAATTACGGAAGTTTTCGCTCTTGATAATGATTAACTATATTCAGTTAGAAATATCGGGTCAATACTTTTATGGGTTCTACAGTAGTCTTAATAACGTAGCTTAGCGGTCGCTTAGTTTCGAAGAAAATTCGAGTTTAACAATAACAGACCTTACTTCGTCACGGAACAGTAAATTAAGGAGGACTCAAACCAATTTAATAGTTCAACAAACCCACGCACTGATCCGGTGATAGTGTATTTTAGCGGCCTCAGAACGGAAATTGAAATCAAGATTTCTCTAACAATTCTACTACTCTGTAAACATATTCTTAATCCTATTACAATTTTAACATTTCACTTTCAATGCAATGTTTTATCAATTGTTTCATAATTTAACATTTCGAATATATGTGTGCAATTCAGTTGACCATAGGAAAAATCCGGCTTCACGTACTTTGAGAACACAGCTGAAATTTTGGAACAGCAAAGTCCATCTTCAGTACTACATAACCTTTGTCAATTGCATGTCCATAGCTGGAAAGCGTTTATCATGTGATTGTTCCAAACACGCAAGAGTAATTAAAAAAATATTCGTAATTTACTTGAAATATCTGTTTTGGAATAATACTTGCACCGAAGAATAGCTATAGGTTCCAACGCAGTCGCTGTCTGGAGTGTGTGAATGCTCCTGTTGTGAATTAGAGGAAATAAGCCACCAGCATCATTGGATTTGGAAACTATTAGAGGACAACGCAGCAGTCAAACGAGTTTCTAAATTTTATTAACAATATTAAGCAATAACTTTTAGGGATCGGTCCAGCTCACCAAAGATGGCTTGATGGCGACCCTGCCTGATTCACATATAAATAGATACAGCAAAACACTCACATGTAGGAAATATATAGACAGAGTGTCAAGATAAAGTGTATAGAGTTGAGGATGCTTATTTTAAAGTTGCTGTTTATAGGAAGACTATGTACTATATACACATACTACTTTCAGCAGATATTTGTAAGAAAATAAAAGGAAAACAACTGAAACCGCAGCAACAGCACGAGAGAGGAAGAGAGAGAGAGAGAGAGTGCATGATGAATCAATCAATCAATCAATCAATCAATCAATCAATCAATGAGAGAGAGAGGGAGAGAGAGAGAGAGAGAGAGAGAGAGAGAGAGAGAGAGAGAGAGAGAGAGAGAGAGAGAGAGAGTTATGTGCGCGAGAACTTCCCTTTTCTCTGTTCCTGTCTCTGCATGTCTGTGTCTGTGTCTGTCTATCTGCCTGTCTCTCTGTCGTCTGTCTCTCTGTCTGTCTGTCTGTCTCTCGCACACACCAATCATTCCTGACTAACAACAGAGAACTGAAATAACACACATATCAGTAAGTGGTTACCAGTGGGATACCAAATTGTGCGCAATTTTATAATTGGTATTTCAAGGTATTGGCCCCATTAAATCCAAGGCCAATTCTATAACATTTTAAGATGACAGTACAGACGCCTACCGTGTCAGCACAGTTACTGAACTAACGTTAGTAAAGATAAGGAAAACCCTAGAGTAAGAACACACAAACGATCCTCAGCGAATCTTTTGTTTCCCCCGAATTGAATGGAAATTTTGTTCTCCTATAATGAACCTTTTTATACATGTCGCACTTGCTTGCGGACGTGACTAGTTTTAATAAAAATCGTGTTATATTTTGCATTCAAACGTACATATTAATATAATATTTTTTTGACTACTTTAATTCAAAATCAGTCGAACAGATATTGTCGTAAATTTGGTTTTGACAGAGCTGCAAAAGATAATAAAAACTGGTTTTTCTGCATTGACAAGTAATTAACAACAGCGACTGAGTTGAGGAAGCAAAACAGACTAATTGTGCTGCACTCATAAAATGGAATTATTTCAATGTTTAGATAGTGTATTTACCCACTGCCATAAGACCAATTAAATTACACAATCATTTGTGACCATGACATGTGGGTATTAGAAAACATTTCGCATTGTGTATTTGATCCATATCATTTGAAGTGGCAGGATAAAACATATCCACCATTTGAACTCTGCCCGTATCAGAGATACTCTGTAGATATGCAGTACTCGATACAGCGAAAAAGCGGCAGAATGTTAGCGAAGCGTCTAATATAAATCTAAAAGGCCTATATCAAGATTTGATTTACCAGCTGTTGATGTCGACGACACTCGACTGACAAGACAAGAAAAGGATGAGGAATTATCGAAAAATATTCAGACCACAAAGAGGCGAGATGTGGCTTTAAAATCTACCAAGAACTTAGAGAGTTCATCAGAACGTGGGACGTACTACGAGTTAAGTGTCTGTCCAAACTGTTTTCCCAGTTTGGGCAAGAACAGAATTTTATTCACTCGAAAGTGGAATGATTGATTTCATTATGCCACCTAAACATCCATGATTGACATGTTTTTTAGAAATATTTAGAAATCGAAAACTAGCTTAAGGATATCTTCAAACGACAAGAGGAGTACTACCTCTCTTGTTAGTTTAACGAAGTAACTACTTTTCATTTAGTCCACAATTAAAATTAAATACGATACTATACGGTTTTGTGGGCTTTTTGCCATATTCCTTAGTGGAGGGTTTTCTCTCCAGTAAGCTGGAATAAATTAAGAGTCGAGGAATATCTTCATTTGACAGACCACAAATTCTGGTCTCTGGATCATGCAATAGGAACAAATTTTAAAAAGTGTTAATTTTGGACACACTTGAGACATTTGCAACTTGTTGTGAACAGAGACGTGAATACAGAGCGTTGCCTGGATATGTGACAACTTGAATCATATTTATCTGTTCTTTGAAGAGAAGGGACACCAGCTGGAAAAGTGTCATTAACCCACGAAAGAGAAATTTTCCTTAACCTCTTATTCTACTAAAATTTGGTTTCCAAGGAAGGCAATAATGGCCACTGGGTTTGATGCGAAATATGACGTTCCTCTAATCATACTGGCGTTCTGCATAATTGCCATAAACGTACTTGTTATCTCCTTGTTTGCCATTAAGAGAAGCTTAAGAACAAAGACAAATTGTCTTCTCTGTAGCCTGGCAACCAGTGATTTCCTGATGGGGCTGTTGGGAATTCCCCTTTTCGTCACGTGCAATGCAGTACCTTACACAACAACTCTCTGCACATGCGCGGTTATCATTTACCGATTTATCTCCGTATCTACGGCACTGCACATCTTGGCCGTCACGGTTGAGAGATACATTTTTGTTGTGTATCCACTGAGATATCAAGTTCTCGTAACGAATGGCAGAGTTCTGGGTGTAGTTGGATGTGTTTGGGGAACTGCCTCCACTATCGCTCTAGTGCAGATCATTTGGGTACGATTCCACCACCAGACAGAGATAAGCGATTCGACATTGATGGCGGAATATGTGTACAACATTGTTGGCATTGTGCTGCTGTTTCTTCTCCCTGTTGTTGCCATGCTCTACACCGATGTCAAAATGCTGATTATAATCCGCCGGCAACAGCTACGAATTCGCAAGCAGGTGTTGACAAGATCAGGGAACTTCACACACGATAAACCGCTGTCACGGCAGTTGAGATCTGTTGTAACGTTCACCCTGATGCTGGTTGTATACGTGGTGTGCTGGACAACTTGGTATCTGGCTCTCTTCTATGAGTACTTTGATCTTACGACAATTCTATCCGATTTTCTCTGGAGTGTATTTGATTTCCTCCAGTTCTCCACGGCGCTAATCAACCCTCTACTTTACACCATAATTAAGTCCGATTTTAGGAACGCTTTATGTAAAAGGAGAAGTATAAATCCGTCGAGTTCATACTCGCTGATAAGGATACGGCGGACGACACAATCCAACACTCAGCTGACGGCCGGCAGTAGTAACTGAACGACACGAACCGACACTCAGCTGACGGCCGGCAGTGGAAACTGAACGACACGAACCGACACTCAGCTGACGGCCGGCAGTAGTAACTGAACGACATAAACCAACACCCAGCTGACGGTTGGCAGTGGCAGAACGACATGAACCAACACCCAGCTGACGGCCGGCAGTGGAAACTGAACGACACGAACCGACACTACGAACCGACACTCAGCTGACGGCCGGCAGTAGAAACTGAACGACATAAACCAACACCCAGCTGACGGTCGGCAGGGGCGGAACGACATGAACCAACACCCAGCTGACGGTGGGCCTGCAGTGATCACTGAACGACATGACCATCACCCAGCTGACGGTCGGCAGTGGAAACTGAACGACACGAACCGATACTCAGCTGACGGCCGGCAGTAGAAACTGAACGACATGAACCAACACCCAGCTGACGGCCGGCAGTGGCGGAAGGACATAAACCAACACCCAGCTGACGGCCGGCAGTGGCGGAACGACATGAACTAACACCCATCTGACGGCCAGCAGTGGCGGAACGACATGAACCAACACCCAGCTGACGGTCGGCAGTGGCGGAACGACATGAACCAACACCCAGCTGACGGTGGGCCTGCAGTGATCACTGAACGACATGGCCAACACCCAGCTAACGCTGGGCAGCGGCAACTGAACGGCACGAACCAACAACACCAGCCCGATCATTATCATCACCAGAACTATCCGTTACTGTTACTGTTATCGTTACCGCCACTATCGCGGTCACCGTTATCGTTATTGCTATGGCTATAGCGTTAGGTTAGCATTAGCGTTAGTTTTAGTGTTGCCATTGCCGTTGCCATTGTCGTTGCCGTTGCCGTTGCCGTTGCCGTTACCATTATCTATTTATCATTTCTTGTTTATCCACATTCTTTACATTTTTGTCACTATTCCGACACCAAAATCGTGACTATAAACTTCCTTTCAAAGGCTCAACACATTTATGCTTTCTATCTTTTGTTAGCAGAGAGGCTAATGTCAGCAGATCCGGGCCTAAGAGTGATCGACAGAATAACAACACAGGATAAAAACCTCAATGCTGCTTTTCATTTCACATTAATTAATATTAATTATGATTCAAAGTGAGACAGAAACATATGATAACTGTCTGTGAACGTGACGTGAATACAACTATTGAGCGGCAATGAACCACTTCTTATAAAATAGTACAAATCTTTGCTATTCCTTCAAAGGAAATCCCGCCAGCCATTTGCGAGTCTCTTCGTTTCTTCGACGATTCTATCTCACTCTGTCTGTCGATGCAGGCCATTGCGAACATTTTGAATTCAGAGTAGTCTAACTCCTGAGAAAAAAGGAGAGAAAAGGTGATCATGATTCCAACCGCTGCATTGTAATTGTATACGATTTAACTAACAGCAGCGACAACAGCACAACAAAAACAACAACAACAACAATAATAATAATAATAATATAATAATAGTATTCATAAAACGCATCTAATCTACAAAATTTCTAAAATATACCCTAAACCAATCATAAATAAAAGTTGAGTGAAAAATATATAATAACAACAACAACAGCAATAACAATAACAATAACAACAACAACAATAACAACAACAACAACAACAACAACAACAACAACAAAGACAGCAACAATTCGATAAATTGCCGTTGTCTTTGCATATAACGGTTCTGAAGAATTAAAAATGAAAACTGCAAGCAAGGTGACAAAATGTATCACTATCAAACTTATCTGAACGTTTTCACTCAGTACTTCAATCATTACAAGAGCTTGATCGCGATGATTAACTGCTTCTTTATTACCTTTAATACACAGTTTAGTTTTTACAAGCAGGAGAATAATATAACAAAAATTATAGGTAAAAGTTGCTCAGATCAACATGTCGCAAACTTTCGCGTAGTTTTACTTGCATTTAAGCAATATAAAACGGCTACGAGTGTCTATAAATTGTAACAAAAAACGCGAGAAGTAAGTTCGGGGAGATAACACTTGCAAGAAATAATAAAATGATACATATTAGCTGAATTATGTGAAAAAATAAGTTTATTAATCATATTGACAACGAGTGGGTTAAACCCGTTTAATCTCATCCTGGACCGAACTTAAGGTTATTCCTGCAAATAAAAGCTAATATAAATGGTTTTTGATATTTTGTCTGTTTGCTAACCATAATAAGGGTACTCCACAAATGCAATAAAATATGAGGTCCCCAATGCTCGTTTTTGGATAACGTGGGGGAGTACAAAGTAGGCTAATTTATGCACTTTTTGCCAAGAATTGTATACAGTTGGGCATTTGCAAACACAAAGTGATCAAAATCATAAAGGCCATTTTAGAAAAAGCTATTTTGTTATTTATGATTATAAAATAGGGTAGATATAACGCGCGCTCTGATTGGCTAACAGATGGCAAAATGAGTGTTCAGAGGATAAAGACACTCTTTTTATATTCGTCGTATTTCTGTTTTATAAAACCAATACAAAACGGCTGCTTGTGTCTACAAACTGATTGTGATATAAACACTCTGAAAGTTATAGAGCACTCGAGAAACAAGATAAACACTTGGCTTCGCCTCGTGCTCTACAACTTTCGGCGTGTTTATATCACAGTTTATAGACACACGCAGCCGTTTTATATTAAGTGTATTATCCGGCACACACTCAAACCCACATATGTGTCTCTCGCGGAGCTGAAATATTCGTATTCCTTTGCCGATATATTTCAGTTCTATTAAATCATGTACGTCCAAAATCTTTAAATTGCCCGATATTAGTTGTGCAACGTTGTTGCAATGAAAAATACGGAAAGAGAAATGGTGGTCACCAGTCTTGCTTGCGAGATATTGCACTAGAAGTAGCAAAAATCAGCTTCAAAATGACATTTGCGAAGGGACTGGGCGAGTTTTATAAAACACCCTCAAATCATGGAATAAGTATATTTTTCATTCACAACATTACATATGGGTTGGAATGAGTAAATGAAGAATATCCTCAGATTAATAGATTGCAATACGTTTCTTAAAACTTCCCCAATTTTAACCATCCACATTCCTTCATGGCTTATCATAATTTCTTTCGTGCTTATCTACCACAGTAACTCGTTATTTTTAGATTTCCTTTGATTTGTTAAGAGGTTCCTACACTGCAAACACTGCCTTAAATAATCGAGATAAGGCCCCTTCAGCTCGACCTACCGAATCGCCCGAGACATCAAACTCGCCAAATATTGCTCGGATTGCGTCACCGTGAAGATTGAAAAGAAATCCTGAAGTCTCGAATTCATTGGCGGAGATGTTACCACTGCTGTCTTCATCCAGGAGATCAAACACTGTTCTGGAATGTCTGTAAATGAAGTGTTTTTCCTCCTTGTCTTGAACGGCGATTAGAATACAGATGAGCAGGTAGAACTCGTCAAAGTCGATTGTCCCCGAGCAGTCTACATCCAGCATATCAAACACCTGCCGAACATAATTTCACAAGTTTGAGAACACTCTTCTCTTGTTTGATAATAATTCAGAAACTAAATTGTTATATAGGTGACTATGTTTGGACGATTGTTTGATCGAACATTAGTTATTGCATATAACATAAAAGGGCTGAACTGCACTCCCATAACCATTAACAACCACTGAAAAACCACCTTTTGTTTTTTCAAAGCATAAGAATTTCCTGCAATATGAGAGATTGCTGATAGTAAACATAATTTAAAATATGGTGAAAACTAAGACAGCCAATATGCGATATAACTGCAAAGCAACCCGGCGATCAGTATTATGTCACACGAGCTGACTGTAACACGACTGTAACACAACTGTAACGCAATTGTAGCACAACTTTTACAACATTGTAACACAGTTGTAACAATCCAAACTGGACTACTGCAACTCCCTTCTCTATGGTGTCTCGAAATATCTCATACAGAAACTTCAATATGTACGTGAAACGCTGCTGCTCGTCTCGTCCATCAATCATCTCGTTGCGACCATATCTCTCCAATACTTGCTGAACTTCACTGGCTCCTGTTCAAAAACGCATTCACTTCAAGAGACCGTGCCCCAGCCTATATCAAAGAATTACTACAACCCTACAAGCCTACACGAACACTCCGATTAAGTAAAGTGAACCTTTTGCAGAAACCCTGTTTCAATCTTAAGACTTTTTGGCTCACGTGCTTTAAAATTGCAGCACCAGATTTATGGAACCGTCTTCCACTTTTTATCAAGAACATATTAACAATATCATTAAACGACTGCAAAACGACTTTTAAACACGCCTGTATTCCAATTCCTTTTGCTTTCAGTCTTCACTTGATGACTTATGATATGAAACGTTTTACACAGTGGGGTCAACAAAATAGTTTCTTGTCTAAATGCTGACCAATTTTTGAGAATCATCTTTGGAGATAAATGGTAAATGGTTTACTTACAAACTAATATTTTTCAATTTGCTCCTCAAAAGATTTTTCTATAGTTTCACTTCTATACCCAACAATATCAAAGGGTCGATACCATATCTACAAGTGATGTCTCTGGACAATTACCTTAGTAGTATAGTATGCCTCAAATAAAAGGACTCAAAAGCCCATACTATACTACTTACCTTGTAGATTTGGTTAGTGTCCAAGTCTGTGCAGCTTTTCAAGAAAGACCATAACTGGATGTCGTTTAGAGCCATTTCGTCATGGATGTCCAATATTTTGAAGAACTCCAATGCAATTCTCGCATTTCTTCCTGCAATTTACGTCTTATAAAGCAATCAATATGTACACATGACCTACATTTAGAAAACATCGTTGACAGAAAACGATTGGGGGGGGGCAGCAATTTGCTAAAGGTCATGACCAAAAATTGTGACCCTCCCCTTAAACAGTGTCCAAAATCGCTGTGTTTTTTAAAGAAAATAGCAATAGCACAACGTTCGATTCCTCTTTTAGAACGTTATATGGTCAATTTGTAGTGATTCGTCTGTATAAAGTTGCTTTTATATATATGTTCTATTAAATTTGATTACACTCAAGATAAGGTTTTTAAACAAAGTAAAGTTGGGTTTCTTGTACACTAAGCGATTTAATAATAAACTTAGGAAAAGAGCTTTAAAATGAAATACGAAAATCACCCCCAAAACAAGAAGATAATTGTTTGGTACATTATAGTAATATCAAACAGAAAGATTAAATCACATTGAACGATCATTCTAACGTATTTGAACCAGACAGCGATATACCCACATCACCAATAAGAGTAGCCACTTATTGGCTCGGCATTTTTCTGTATGAAGCACTTACCACCTAACTAAACTGTCTTCGGGTAAGTGTACAACACGCAATTATATAACTAAGCTGTCGTTGTCGTTGCTGTTCTTGTCGACGTCCTCGTTGATGTTGTTGTTGTTGTTGTTGTTGTTGTTGTTGTTGTTGTTGTTGTTGTCGTCGTACACTCACCTGTAAGGAGACAGTAGGTTTTGTCAAGATGCAAGTATTTCAGTACATTGGATCGGACCCTCATCCTTGTTCAAACTGCAAGCTACCACATTTAGTGTATACAATTTCAAATTATCTATTTATCTATTTATCACTTGTTCTCCATTCGCATCAGCATCATATTCTGTAGCAGTGTGAAAACACATACGTCACACACACGGATAGAAACCGCGCGCGCTCGTGCACACTTGGTTGTTGGGAGATCTCAGAGATTACACCGTTTATAAAAATTACAATTTCCTCAGATCTGATTGATTCATTGACCACTCTAGTTTTCATTAATTGGACACGATCCAATAACAAGTTCTTTTATCGGACATCTGTTATGGGGCACTTGAATGAACCAATCACAACCTGAGTTATTGGCTGACTGTCCAATCACAAGTCAGATAATAATCACTATGACAACAACAACTTACCATTCAGAAACTGTGACCAAGATAAAATGGAGAAATGTAATCATACGAGTGACAACAAAATTGATAGTTTTGTTATCACTCGTATGATTACAGACAATATTGGACTCCACTCAGTCCTATTACCATTCGACTCCACTCAGTCCTATTACCATTGCAAATTCTAATTACAATTCAGGAATATCTTGTGTTCAAACGACATTTATAAAATGGTAATTTATTAAATGGTACGGATATAACGGATATAGGCTGCCTGGGTTTGTCAATATGTTATTAAGGTCACGTTCACGTGAGATGAAGTTTACCAAAAAATTGCTGCAGAGATGAATTTATCTGATACAGCATTTTTAATCCAGTTGTCAACAGATGT
>JANVCJ010015450.1:0-14233 GCA_026413505.1 Epizoanthus ramosus | reverse complement strand
GTGGGTTACGTTCTATTTAGCCATTCTGACATGGAAAGAGCTATACATACCAAACTTTTTAACTGTTCCAATAGATTATTGGCAGACACTTATGTGTGCTAATCATGGCTAGGGCGGCCATCTCCATTCTCGTGACAACTACATTTTTTGTTTGGCACTAAAATAAAGATTTAGACTGGTAAAGGCATCTGAAAGTAGCAGCCAGTAGAATGTTTAGGGTAGCAGGTATATAGTCGAGAAATACATAAGGCACTGGCACTTTCACTTTTATTCACCTTATGTAAAAAAACCACTCATTTAGATCGAGGTAGTGGGTGGGCAAGTCAACTTGAGTCTCTGATACAGTTTTAATTTTTTTTTTGGCCAAGCTGCGACTTCCCTTGATGGATGTGAATCCTGTTTGGAAAGTCAACCCTGTATCAAGCTACAAACGAAGCAACGAGAGGCACTGCAGGCCTTGGAACAGGCAGGACATGTTAATATAATCGTCAGCAAGGATAGCATTGTACAGGATCTCATTCAAGTCAATAAATATCCCAGTATCCTGCAGAAGAATGTTTCAGCTACCATCGGGGGGGGGGGGGAGACGCAACAGGTGATGGGGTTCTGCGCGAAGTTTGCTCGTTGTTTTGGGAGGCATTCTTGGCAGATTGTGACGGGGAAAGCGAGCACCCAATACCGAGTCAGCTAAATTTGACCCAAGAAGACTATAAAAGTATCGGGAGAATCTTGACACACCACTTTATACTATGTTGTATCTTCCCAGTCAAGGTTTCTCAGGCATGCATGCAACAAACTCTCCTTGGCAATGTCACAGATGAATGTAAGATTAATTCATTCCTTCGGGTGCTACCGCTGAGGGAAAGGGAGACTAGAGTTTATCGACAGCTCTTGTAGATGATCACGATGGGTCATTTCCCACAGAAGAGATGGTCGACATACTCGACAGCTACCGACAGCAGACAATATTGTCTCTCGTACTGTTCGTGGCAACCAACGAGTTTTTTTGCCAAATGATAGCTCCGACCACATAAACTATTTTCGTTTAATTTTCAATGCACGTCTTTATCCATGAACTGCACTTGCACTGTAATTTAACATTCAGCAATTAATATTTTTTGTAACATGCGTGAGCTCCTTAGATGAGCACTTTTGCTCGTGCAATCTCAAGCAAATGCTCAAACAAATATGTTTAAATAAAAAAAAAATAGCCCACTGCAAACTGTTTGTGTTTGTTTTTGTTTGTTTGTTGCATGCCTATATGGAAAACAACCTTAGTTTAATAATTATGCCTGTAAAGTTGAAAAATTAATGAGGTCCCATACAAACAATATTTTTTTCATCAGTTTCTTACCCAAGCAGTGCTCTGTATGGCGCTGGAGATCTTCAGCAGCAACTGTCGTGTTTGCAGCTCCTTATGATGTTTAGCCGAGTGCTCAATACTCATGAGCAACAGATAAGCTGTGGTGAGTTTGTATCCTTCACTGTTGAGCTGCACAATATTAATAATCATGTCTATTAGATCATCCTCGTCTGCAGGTCTGAATGACAGCGACAATCTGTTCTCACTAGATTCAGGTTCATTATGAAGCATACTACCATTTACAGCCTTCACAAATGCCATTGTGTTCTCAGATATGGAATCCTGATTTGACAAGCCACTTGGACTTAAGTTTGAGCTATTCAAACTGTTATTTGTTATCAGTGCATTGCCCTGCAAAGTATTTATCCACTGAAACTTAAGCGAGTCATCGACAGTTTGCGTTGCATCCTTGAAGAGCAAGATGTAATATGCACCAAGGTTAATTAAGTCCCCAGGAACCAGTTTTGTACTTGTTCTAACTGGAATGCCATTTATACTAACATTTGCATTCTTGTGAGGTTCCAAATATACCACAAAATTCACAACGCAGTCCTCTGCATCCAAATCGTCATCACTGGTCTCCACTTTCTTGCTCATAATACAGTGCTGCGGCAGAATGTCTGGTGCAAACAGTGCAATGTCAGGTCTAATGTCTTCATGTATGTTGTCATGGTAACCAATAACTGCCATTTGCTCATCCAATCTATGCACTAGCAAGTCATCAGCATCATTATGTCCCCGTAGAAGAAGCAGGTACGGAGTATCTGTTGGTGCAACCAGTGGTGAGAACACAACAGAGGGTCGGCCTGAGCTGGTACCATCATCAAAAGAATGCTCCTGCTCATGTGTCGTGGATAATGACGTTGTGTCACTCACACCTGTGCCTCTTCTGAAATCAGGAAGGGATGGTGCCCCTTTCGCAAATGACACACTACTTCTTGGATGAAAAAATGTTGAACTTTGAGTCTCAATTCTTTTCCTAAGTTCGAACCTCCGAGAAAATCCATGCTCCGGTTTCCACAAAGCTTGTAACACGAGAGGTCGTTCCTTGTCACCACTTACCCTGGAATATTCAGTGATCCACTTACCAGGATCGTCAGGATCTGCAGCTTGTCCCTCAGCTGGCTTAGCGAAGTAGCCAATAACATCGCACAGAACATAATCGGACGCATTCTGAGGATCCAACGAATACCTTTCGAGTGCCTGTCTCACTATTTCATCTGCTGTGGTCAGATCTGTTGCTCTCACACTCTTGTAGTTTGATCCAGGTGAAACATGGTCACCAAAAACTTTCAAAACACCAGGAGCAAGTTTGTTGGTAGATAGCTCCACTTGTTTAGCATTGTTAGCGGCACCCTTTCTCAACTTTAGTAAAGACCCAAATGACCTCCTCCGTCGTCGTTGACTCTGCTGCGCCTTATGGGTGTGGTGTACACTTCTGTCTTGGCTTCCTGATGATCCATCAAAGAACATTCCCAAGGGACTCTTTGATCTTCCAGGTGAGCTAGAGCTTAAGTTAAAAAAATTCCTAGCTTTCTCACTTGCCGAGATCCCAGAACCTTTGAATGATCCTGAACCAGTAGAGCTTGGAGATGATGTCCTTACTGGTGTACTGCCTCGTTGATATTCTCTTGGTGAGCTGGGTGAGCTCGTTCTCTCTGTGTCTGTGCTATTAACACTTACAGTGGGTGAACCAAGACTCTTTAATCCCAGCCCTGGTGAGTTAAGTGTACCATTTGAAATTGTCGAAGGATCTTGATCTCTCCCCTCTGGCTCAGCAGCTTTAGGTATCTTGATTTCAAGTCTGAGAACAAAGCGAGGGTGCTTTTTTGCATTGAGAGCAATTTCAAGTGGGCTATCAGACGGATCCAGACATATTTCATCTGTGAAAACAAATAGTTGGCAGTTAACCATCAGAAATAATTGCAATCAAATAAAGTTCACGAGACTTTTCATGAGCTGGTTTAATTTGTTGATTGAGACTCTTGGAACTATGGCATCTCCCAGATGGTCCAACAGGGTTGGTTGGTCATATTAATTTTAAAAATGACCAATTGTTGCACACTGTCAGCCAAAATGAAAGAGCTGTAGTCAAGTGGTGTAACCCAAAGGTCCGAAATTTCAAGTCCTCTGCCTGCTGGCACACTGGTGTAAATAGCCCTCAGGCCAGCCTCCCTGCTATCAGGTGAGTCTTAAGCCACCATTTACATGTACACGATTGTATGTTCTATTTAATTATTAGTTGTAATTTTATTAAGTTGATGCTGAAAAGCCTCCAAAGATATGATAGTTGTGTTAACAACCTAGTGGTAATATAAAGCAAGATTCCAAAAGAAAATTTATAAAATTTATAATCTCGCTGAATTCAAAAGTCTTGACCACATGTTATTTCTGCACATCACTACAGGGTTCCTACTCATTTTAAAAATAAAATTCCTGGACTTTCCACTGACCAAATAGTATTTATCAAGTTAAAACTACAATTGTTTTGGGAGGAAACACTGCCACAGCCAAAACAATACAAAATTCCCTGACTTTTCCCAGACTTGCACAACAAATATAGGATTTGCCTGACCAAAATCGAATTTCCCTGACAAGTAGCTGTATTTGAATGAAACATTTTTCACTGACTGTGTCAATGGGAATCCACTGGCGCCTGCACTTTAACAAGACATTGGTGTTTGTATTTATTATTTAACCTTAAAGTTGGTACATTTGTAAGATTTGTAAGTATCAAATATTATTTTTTGAGTTTTAAAGCTTTCCTACTGCCAGCCAAAAATATCTGCTGCATTAAATTATTTTCACTGAAATTAATGTTAACTCTAATTACAAATTAGGCCAAATACAACTTATACCCACCCACTACCTTCTTACCTGCTACCTATTTTCTATTTTTACTATTTCTTAGTATGAACATTCTTACTAATAATTATGTTGAGGAAATCTATGTCCCAATGTCAATTCTGAACAATAAATTCAAGTTGACACTAGCTGTTATGTTACCCTTAGATTTGGAGATGATATAGCAGACACACTAGAACAAGATAGGCCAGTGTGAAATTTGGCCCACGATCACATGCACAGATGCTATATATATATATCAAAAGTTGCTGTTACCCCTCTATGTGTGGAAGGTAAGGAAATTCCATTCATATGTGGCTAGATATCTACTAGTTAAATTAAAAAACTTTACCAAAATGTTGATTTAATTTAGGGGTCATCCATTTTTTTCATCATTTTCACGAGCGTACAAAAAAATTTCAAATTTTAAAAATGACGATAAAAGATACAAGAAAATCATCATTTTATTGTGTACGCTTTGGGGGGAGGGAGGGGGTTTGGAAAAAGTGTACGTTTTGTACTCTCGTGAAAATGATGCAGAAAATGGATGACCCCTAAGCAAGATGGAGCTTTGCACTTTCAATGATAACCTACTAATTCATACTTATAGGAGTAATATTATTAAGTTTAATAGATTTGTTCAGTTTAAGGAAATTTATACAGCAAATGAATGTTTTCTATAAAATGTATACAAAAAATGTTCCTTACTAATTGGTAAATTATGTTGTTTTAATCAAGTACACTCTCACATATATGTAACATTGACCATAATCTACAGATACAAGTGAAGAGGTAATATAAGATTCAGAGACAGTATTGGCAAACATGACAAAAGTTCAAAACATAGTAAATAATAAAAACTGCTCAACTCCTTTTTTTAAGGTTCTGATATAAACAAAGACAACTAGCATTCTAAATTATTTATTTCATAAAGCTTTCTCTCATTCAAAATACGTCAAATATATTTTGAATGATAATATTTTATTGTCGATCAAGGATTATATAGTATTGCCATGGTAGTGTTGCAGGCTAATAACACTTCAAGCAGGGTCTTCATCATGGCCAAATTCAGTTTGTTTTCCCACAAAATGAAGGGTATGCTAGCTAGAAATTAATTGCATAATTACATATTCACTTGTAACTGATTTAAAATAAATATATTTTAGGATTTGAAAGTAAAATATTATTTAACTATAAAAAACCCAGATGTGTTTATCTTTTCACTCATCTTTATTTATTTTAGTAAGAAAATAAAAAAGATATTAAACCTGATAAAAAATGATCACAGTGTATTTAAAATTCAATTGGTCCTTCAATGACTCTTCAAAAACAACAGTTTTCAAAAAAGTTAAATTTATAAAAAGTTTTCTTGAATAAACTAAATAAAAGAAGCTTTGATTATGATGACTTATATAACAATAAACTAGTCTGAAATAATTTTAATGTAATACCAGTCAACTTGTAGGTATAGCTAATGCATCAGATCCATGGCAGAAACATATATTCGGGTGTTAAAGTTATGATTATGACTTGGAAAATACTTCCTTACCTTTGCAGAAGCCGCAACTGAGAGGAACAGGTTATTATAAAGTACTATATTTAAAACATTTAGTAGAAAGCAGCCTTTCAGTTTCATTCATTTGCTATGAGAAGTATTTTATTGGCTTCCGCGTATGTGCAAGACCACTGAAAACGTGGCAGATAACATGAAAAATGCAAGTAAATTCGCGGAGACCTCCCCAGACATCGCCTCCGGGGAAAATTAGTACTTGTCATCAACAGCTTTGCAACACAGCAGGCCGGAAATTACCATCTGGATCCTGAACGACAGAAGAAATGTAGCTATTTTTGGCGGCAAACCGTGTTATTGATTTAAAATTTTATACTCAAAAATAAAAATCACCGTAATTTAATCCTACATGAAAACATAAAGTTTAAAAGGGACTTATTTTTATTTATATTGGACAATTCGAAATTAACACTCGATCGTCAGTGCGAATTATCGAAATTAGCAAAAGCCGGGTAAATTCCTGAAGGCCGAATGAACCGTTGTCAACGCTGCCACGCTATGGCAAAAATGGATCTGAGTAAATAGACTTATGTTTGAATAAAATCAGATCAATCTTTGTTGTCAGCTTTTTCGATTCTATATATCAAAGAGAAAATCAGCCAAACCACGAGGATAATTGCTATCGACAAGCTGTGATACCTATCAGTTCGACTATTTTAATAAATAGTCTATATTAAAATCACTTGGACTTCTTCAAAATGTGAAATGCAAAACATTATCTTTTCGTATATAAACTGCAGATGTCCGGATATTAACCGCGAAAGGTAAAGCCGCGATTACACAATGAGACAAACTGCAAAGCACTACAACCAGATGAATTTGAGAACGTGTACACAAACCATTTCTGAAAATATATTGCACATTCGAATGATATCACAGCACGCGATCGATCATAGCAAGTGTTTTCATACCAAGACAAACACCAACAATATATTATATTGAACTCACCTTCGTCATAAACTTCGTACAGTTTCGCCTTCTTTTCAACAGTAGACTGAGCCAAATCTGGTTTGAATTTCTCGATCAGTGTGGGTAGAAGTTCCGATACCAGCGAACTGTTAGTAAGTCGGACTGCTTTAGTGAGTTTCTCGTTGCCATCTTCGAAGTAAAACCGAAGTGCCCCTTCGAAGTTCAAAGCCTGTGACAAAATATTGGATGTCTGTTGTTAGTATATTCTTCTACCAAGATTGAGTCAAGATATAAATTATATAATGTATGAAGACTGCATGTTCACTATCAATTTCTTAATGAGATTTGCGTCAAGTGTAAAGATCCAATTTTTCGCTAGTTATACTACTTCACGCTCCGACTGCCAATAAAAAAAAACTTTTTTTCTGAAAAGCATTGAGAATATTGTTCTTACTCATGCGTGAGACACCCCGCATGGTTTCTTTTTGAGACTTGAGGAACTTAATTTATGAAACTCCTCGTGTTCACAGCTGTTCAAGTCCAAAGAATTTGTCTTCCTCCACTATCTCAAAATTACTGATTTATACCTTCGGCCCTTAGTAATTATCAGCTTGAAAAATAACCGACAACTCTTGCTAGTACTACAAAGTTTGATACAATACAACAAAGAACTGTTTGGGGTGTACCTCCTTTTGCACGAGCTTGAAAGCACCTAATTGATTTCTCTTATTGTACGAAGCGATCTTTTCAGCAAGTTCTCGCCTGTTGATTTCGAGTTCTGTTTGTTCATCCTGAGGTTCTGATTTGTCGGAACTCTGCGCTTCCTCTGCAACTATTCTCAAGTGTGCTAAAATCCGTGGGTCTGCGAGTATGTTGGATGAGGAACGCTTGGAAAACAAGCCTTGCGAATCATCTGTACATTCTCCGTTCTCCATAGCTCAATAGAGGAAGCCATTCGACTGCTAGGTTGTTAGTTCCAACATTCCGCTTGTCGATTTCACTCAAGTTGCGGTTTCGCTTGACAAGTCTGCCCGCTAAAGTTATTGTTTGTATTCAAACTCACTATACACGGCGCTGTTTCTGACGTCCCTTTGAGGAATTAATAAGACACGATTTGATTGGCTCAGAAATAATGGAGGTTAAAGATCTTAATCTTAATTGGGGAAAATAAAGGCCGTAGCTTCTTTACAAACAAAACCGTACAAACCTGAAATGAAATATGTTTATATAACTTTGATGAAAGTTGAGTAAACAGACTTAGCTATGACAGTTATTAATATTTCTGCTAACTTATTACTGCAGGTTATTACGCACTTCCTTCCTTCTACTGGCTCTACATTCCAGATTAATTCCTAAATACAGTTACCCATGATATTGCTACAGATACAAAAACCAAAAATTAAAACAAAGATGAGTTATAATTTAAGGATAGCGGAACTGATATGATACGAGACCTTTCATAGTGGTATTGAAAACACAAATTTTGAACAAATAAGTTATTGTCTTTTGAGATCTTCTGATCTGTTTCTGATTAAGGAACACTCTACCAGATTCTATTTTAACAATCTTTACTCACATAAGTGTCCGGTTAGTTATTTTAAAGGCTTTTATACTTCAAAATTTTAAAAAAGAATAATTGTATTAGGGCTTTGAGATTAGCAATTTGAGCCTTGGAATAAGGTCGGTTTTGGTTAGTAAAGAAACAAATATAACTTCCTTACTGATATTTCTCTCCATTTCTTCTCTCCTAAACTCTGTATAAACTTACTTCTAAACAAGAAAAGCAGATATTAAATAATCTTGCTACCTGTTGAGATATGTTAACAACTGCATAAACAAATAATAGAAACAGCTGATGAATTTTTTATGACATTTTTCTAATAGGATAGAAACAGAATAAACTGAGTGATCAGTGTCAAAACATCTTGAAGTTGTTTTTACTGATCAAATGACAAGTTAGAGTTTATGATTATAAGTGAGAAACATTAATAGGCAATATTATAATATTATAATATATACATTGCCTCATCAAACAATACATCAATAAACAATTTTATTATTGCATTCTGCTAGCTTTTGTTGAAAGAAAGCAGTACAAATTATGAGTTTAGAATATTTATAATCATTCTAGAGACAGGCTGATCAGCAATGTAAATCATGAGCCTGTATTCTGAAAAAAAAGTTCATAATTTTAACAGAAACCAAAAAGACGTACAGTTAAAATCAGTAACAAGTACGTGAACAACAATTATAATAATAATAATAGTTAAAATAACAGTTTCATTTTAAAATGTTGCCATACACCCCACAAACCCATAATTACAAATATCAAATCCCTAATAATAGATTATGTAAATTTGAGTTGCACTATTTGTGTGATTAGCATATGAAAGAGACAGTGACATATTAAATTTGGACCAACAATCTGACATATTCTCTTCAATATATTTGGGAAGTTCAGGTATACGTGCAGGTTTACAATGTGTAATATTGAATACAATGACTGAAAGGAAACATGGTTGTGAATTTTTTTTCAAATACACATGGTGTTGCAGAAAGGATAAATGTGAGTTCAATGCCAAGTGTGTGCTTGGATTGCCCATAGTTTAAGCTCTCCACTGTAGCGACATATCTTTATTCAAATATTTTGGCAACCCACAGTTCCTTTCGGTCGTGGTATTCACTATTCCACAATATCAACCATTTTTTTTGTAAGGCAGCGCAACTGACATTTTAAACCAAGAAATGAAGAGTGATGTTGATTTGTATTTTGCTGTCCATCCTGTTGCAATTTTTGTGCATACACTTGATTTATGAATCCTTTTGCAGTTGAGGCATTCCAAGGAATTAACTTTGTTGGAGCTTTCTTGATATTTCCACCAATTTTGATTTGAATCTCATTTGAACATTCAAATTATGTACAATTTTACTGAGTAGATTCACTGAATTCAGACTTTTCTGTCTGTATAATTTGAACATGTGACTAATGAATTTGGAAATATGTTAGGGTCTGATTGTTTATTACATCCTAGGGGGGGGGGCTTATTAAAGCTTTTACGGTACGTTAAAAAAAATAACCGTGCTTATATAGTGCATCCTACGTAACGTCTCGATGCGCTTTACAATTATATATACACGGCGCCGATGGCTGCCAGTTACAATGGAGATACAGGCCACAACACCGGGATAAATCGGTCAATAAGGAAGTAAACCCAATCGGGGTTAAAATCTTAACCATTGGTTAACGTTATAACAGACGTTCGAGCAACCGGGCCCTGTCATCCACTTTTAATCCAATTAGGACTGGGCTTTTCGGGGTTCCTGGGGGGAGGGATGTGTCAGGTCCATTGTATCCACGCAAACGAAATTAAATTTGGAACGTAATTTAGTCATCCAAATCTCGTCACAATAGCATATTATATTGACATACCAAGTTTAACGTCATTAAGAATGCAGTTTTTAAAGTTTTGCATGACTAATGTAATTTTCACCTATGCTCCAAATACAATTTATTCTAATTTAAAAATTAAGGGTGAGATAGTGATGGCTGTACAAAATACGATTTGATCGGATTTTAAAACACTACAACAAACGTCTTTGGGTGGTTTACAAATCTGACTAGTAGTAGTATTAACGAAGAACATTTCTCCATGTTAACTTAGTTGCCATGGCAACGTCAAGTCCCGTAGTGGAGAAAAGTCTTTGTCGAAATGTTACGAGGCAAATGTTAGGAAAACTTCTAAAATGTTGTAAAGATTACTTAAATAGCGTGGACGTTATGAAAAGTGAAGATCGGTGCGAGCTCTTTCACTAATTAACTGAGTTGAAATCAATTTAATAGCAGATAGCGCGATGTCTTCTTTCTTACATTGGTGGAAAGGTTGTCTGAATCAGCGCATTGCCATTTTTCCACGAAATCTTGTATACAGATCAGTACATCCAGTACAACATTCGTTTGATTCAATAGTCCTGACTGAAACTGTCTAGCATCTAGGGAAGGAAGGAAGGTTCTTACATGCAGCCATGCATGTAATGTAGCTCTGGAACATTGCCTAATGCAGTAAACTTTTGCAAGTGTACTGAAACAATAGTTGCCCTTGTAAATTACAAGTGTAAAAGCTTGATTGAATTGGGCCCCGGAGCCATCTCAACACTATATTCCGGGCCCATAACAGTTACAGAAATTTCCTTTTATTTCCTGTCATGAAACTGGACATTAACCGGTTTGTCCGGTTTAACTGTACCAATAAGAACGGGTTGAATGTTCTCGCTTTCAGGGTATGTGATGTGAAACTTCTGAACGATGTTCGCGAGAAGCAAATACAGCTCCATTTCCGCCAGTCGTCGTCCAATGCACATTCTCTGGCCAAAGCCAAACGGAAGAGAAGCAAAAGGGTTCAGGATTTCTTTCCCGTTTTCATCGTTGTCTCTTAGCCACCTTTCCGGCTTAAAACTGCCGGCATCTTCAAAAAGAGTTTCATTGCGACCCATTGCGTAAGCAGAAATGTTGATCTGTGTCCCGGCCGGGACGTGGTACCCACTCAGCACCAGGTCCTCGGCAGGCATTCGGGGAAGGCTGAAGATCACCGGATACAGGCGGAGAGTTTCTTTGACCCAGGCTTTCAGATAGGGCATCTTTGTGAGGGCATAGGGACTAGCCTGTTCTTTGCTGCCAAGAATGGAGGTCACTTCCTGGTAGAGCTTCTCCTGTTTCAGTGGGTTTGTGGCCAACATGTACAGAGCCCATTGCATGGTGTTGGAGGTCGTGTCAACCCCGGCAAATAGAAGATCAATGACACTAGCCAAGAGGTCGTCTTTTGTTAGCTTCTTGCTGGACAATAAAAATCTTAAGAATTCCGCTCTCTCCATAACATTGGTTTGGTTTGCTTCCAATGTGCTATGTTCAGCTTCCAATTCTTTCATTTTCTCAGAGATGAAGAACTCGGCGTAATAATACATCTGATCGAAATGTTCCACAAATTTCTTGTATGCTTTTGTTTCATAAACATACTTATAAACCCAGACGGGAACGAAAACAGCAGGAGAAATGGCTTCCAGTAAACAGCCGACTGCATTTATAAATTGCTGTGCCTCGGTGTTGACAGTGCTGCCGCCGACAGCTCCCAGCCGCTTATCAAGTACAACATACGCTACCGACTCAAAAGACCATCTGAAAAGTTCCTTGTCGAGGCCTGGTACTTCATGTTTGCCATA
The DNA here is from genome assembly GCA_026413505.1 of Epizoanthus ramosus. NCBI lineage: Eukaryota > Metazoa > Cnidaria > Anthozoa > Zoantharia > Epizoanthidae > Epizoanthus > Epizoanthus ramosus. The sequence continues at coordinate 2,333 of JANVCJ010015450.1, read as the reverse complement.
GCCATGGCTTCCTCGTATGTTACGTAAGCGCAGAATGAGATCGCTGACGATTTCGTTGAAGACAGGAGCATACTCGGTGACTTCTTTGGGCCTCAAGAGTCGCTTACTGATTACACTTCTGTGTTTGTACCATTCTTCGCCGTTAAGAAAAAACACACCTGGCGCTTTCTTTCTCGCTTCTCTGTAAAAATCGAATAATGGGATTTCAAATCGTTTTGGATACTTCGCTTCACAGCGCAAGACTTTGGCAACGTCCATTGGTTCTGCGATTTTTATAGAAACTCGTCCAACCATTACTTCTTTGACTATCGGTCCATAGGTTTCTAGATCTTGAAGCTGAAGATCCAAAATTTGTTTTCCCAGCGGTTTGGAGGTCAGAAACAGTCGATGTATATGTCCAATCACAGGCAGAGATTTCGGTCCAGGGATATTGTCAAAAGGTTGGATTTGTTGCGACTGCAAGCTCGGAAAAGTTGGAACAGAACACATGACCCGAGAAATTACAGCTCTGTACTTGACATAGTTTAGATTTCGTGGAAATAACTGAGTAGTTAGTGAAAACATTCTGTAACTGTTGGATAAGAACGTTCTTTGCTGTGTTTATCCAGAGTTGTTCGTAAACACCGACTAAACTTTATGCAAATTTATCACACTAGAGCTGGATAGTTGCCCAGCTGGATTTTGAGCAAGCGTGTTTGCCGAGACAAAGCTTTCTTTGTTTGAACGTTCAATTCAAATCGAAATGGTTTGTTTACAAACTGCATTGCCTCAAGCAAGGCACTGTGTGATAGACTTTAATAGCATGCAAGGACATCCAGGATGTCTGTTATGATTTAAAATAGTTCTAAAGGTAACAGCTACAGCTATTCACATACAAAACAATATAATTAGATAATGACGTCACAAATAATCAGGTTCAAAATAATCTAATAATTTTTGAAGCAGATCTTATCGGAAATCATTGCAGAGCAAAGGGTATGTCGTCATTAAGAAATCTTTTTGTTTACCGCCCCAACTTTTTCAGTTTTTAGTAAGATATTAGTAAGTAATAGTAATTGCCGAGCGTAAGCGAGGCATCATATTCAAGACAGAATCGATAGGCCGGGGCTCCGGCCGGGGAGATTTCAGGATGATTCTCCCCAGTCCATCCGAATTATGGGCGCGGTTACCAAGCTCATGTCAGTTCAGCTCAACAATTTTGCATTGTGATCGTGTGTAAGTATAAAGTAAGTATAAATATAAAGTATAAAGCAGAAACTGAATGAAAGTTTATTCGCTTGTGGAAGTATTCATCAGGGTGAGAAAGGTTTTAAAGACCTGTCTTATACGAGCGATTTGGTTCAGTTCAGCTGTGGAGTTCGGAGCCAGTATGAGCATCGATAGATACCGGTTGCAGATCGACCGATCGCCGATTGTCAGTGAACCGTCTTCCTGCTCGAGAGTTTTGTTGATAATATAAACATAGTCAGCCAGCCTTCAGGTAAAAGCTCGGCACTTCACTTACCGTCGGTAACTGCTAGTAGTAATAGGATTTGCATGGTCGAAGGGTCATTTTGGAAAGGATGTCACTTGACAGAGAAGATCGGGACTGTTGTAAAGCTGTGAATTGTGGTGAGAACAATGTCATTTATTTGAGATTCGTTCGAGGGGAAATTAAGGCCACAGCGATAGTCTTTCAAGATTTATTGGAAGTTGAATAGATCAATAGAGGCTGTTCGAAGTCCCAGAAACATGCCAACTAAATCAAGACACTGACCGGTGAGCATCGGTGCTTACCTCTGCATTCTGCAATTTTTTACGGCATTTACTGGAACTGAGCTGTCCTCCAAGAGTTCTTTGAGTGTTTTGAAGGCCGATGATTATTCAGTCACTAATAACAGTAATGCAAAGGATAAATTACAAATTCAGTCATTCCAACGCAACCGCTCGCAACTAGCTCAATTGGCAACTGACTTGAAGCGGTTGTTTTCTACCGGCCCTTGCTTCAAATAAGCAACGAGACAGTGTCAGAGCTTTCATTTGATTAATACGCAAAGTTAACTGTAGGAACTGACCCTGGAATTATGGAAATATGTGCAACTCTGAAAGACTAATCTTGTAGATTAATTCTTGTAGATTTTGTGAAAGAAGTCCCCTATGTCCTATGCACCTAAATACAGGGATGTGATCGATTTGTATTTCAACACGCATATGTTCAATTATTACACAACTGAGTCATTAGAGTACAAATAACCACAAGAGAGGGACTGGGTCGATTACAAATATCCCACGATATTCGTACTGTAGGTTGGTTATTTGTACAGTAGGAAGTAAAATAGCAAACCTGCTTAAAG
>JANVCJ010015339.1:0-14238 GCA_026413505.1 Epizoanthus ramosus | reverse complement strand
TGCGCGAACACGATCCGGGAACACTATATGCCATGCGCGATCACGCTGACCAGGCCATACCGCGGATGCATGATACCAGTATCCTAACTTCTCGTATGTTACGATTAGGAGTTGCTGCCCAACGGCAGAAACTAATGTTTGATTCTGAATACCCTATTTGCTATATCCACTATGTTATGATATTATTAGCAAGTCTTATGGGTGCTAGTTTCTGTGTAAACCTCTATATCTTAAACACAAGCTGCCATAAAGTCCTTCGATGAATGTTATATATTTGACAAAGCTTTACAATCACCTGTCATTGCAAATGATAATAATAGTAATAATAAGCCGTCAAGACATGGGAGCTTCAATAAAGATATGTATCTATGTATGTATGTACACAACAACAACAACAACAACAACAACAACAACAACAACAACAACAACAACAACAACTATTTCAATATAATGAGAATGAGGCCTGCCCTCCGCAGGCATTAACACTACATTAGTAATAATAATAAATAATAATAATAATAATAATAAATTATTCGCGCATTTAAATAACTCAATGCGCTTACAAGTCTTACAAAAGATTGGAAAATATTTGGATATGGTAACATGTAAAAAACAACATGAATAAATTAAAAACAATGACATTGTTGGAACTGATAATGTTTCTTGAACAGGTAAGTCTTGAGGGCTGATTTGAAGGCTGCAGTAGACTGAGTAGATTCAATGTATTCCGGTAAGGAGTTCCAAAGGACGGGGGCGGGGCTGAGGAGAAGGCTCGTTGACCATAAGTTGTGGTTCCTGTTTTAGGGATAGTGAGAAGAGAACGGTCTGATGAGCGTAAGCTTCTGGGAGGACGATATTCTTGAATAAAAGTGGTTAGATACATTAATACCCCGAATGTAACACAACTGATTCCTATTGGTTAATCGTATATACCACGTGGCTTTACCCCTTACAGCCGCTGACTTGCGCTGTTACAGACAAACAGAGATCATTTGTCATTGCCTTTCCCAAGCACAGGTACCGCGCTTTATCAAGAGACAAGTCTTACACATAGACGTAAGTGTTCCAATTCTAAATTTCTTTATATACTATTTTATTTTCCATTTAAGAAAGTACAAATATTAGAATTTATTATTGTAACATTTTTGTGTGTTTTGAATGACAAATACTTAAATTTCATTCAAGTTTAAGTATCTGCTAAGATGCTTGTCCATGATATTTCTACTGGATTGAATTCCAGGGTAATTACGTTGAACAAAGTAACCGATTAATAAGAGAAAACGAATGCTTTTGTGTAAGCAAATGCGTCAAGTACTCGAGCTTCCTACTCTCAGCTACCTGTCATACAGCTACCTATCTCGTTTCATGGCGACAACCATGCACAATGCAATAAAAACTATTTTAATTGAAATTGGAGGGCAAGTCCAGTGTTTGTCGAAACAATACTTGATAAGCAAACAAAATCCTCAAGCCTCAACACCTTATAATTCCTTGGTTAATTGATCAAACACGAAGGTGTTTGTTGTTGTTTGTAGAAAATAAATGGCCTTACCGCACATTGAATAACCTGAACTGCAAGCGCAGATCAGTTATGGTTGGTTAAATTGCGCCCATTCCTTATCCTAAAACCGTGACATTTATCAAACAATGATAAAATGTGCCTTTAAGGCTTTAGCTGTTTCACTTTTGGTAAATTTTAATAATGTTGTATTAAAAACGGTAGAATTGAAAACATGGTGGCCATGTCCTAAGCACATTAATTAGTGAGACTGCTTGGTGGGCTAATAGCTACACAGAGACCCGAGTGTTCCTGAAGTATGTGATTTGGTTTACTGGAACAGTGAGCACACACTGAAAATGGCCTATACCGGTGTAATTGTATTCGAGCTATCGCTATCGCTCGACAGCTAGTTATTATACATTTACATATATCTGAACCAGTCATATTTGTTGGTTGTCATCTTTATTCCTATTTTAGCTGAAACTGATTTGGAAAGCTAAAACAAATGCCTCAACAATATTGCAAGGCCGTTCTAGTCATGTTTTCTTCATGTTGCTGAATAACAAAAACTTTCTAGGCCAAATCGACTTTTAAAATGAGCATACATGGACGCGTATAAGATTCACTGAGTTTGAACATTTATCTTGGATCTATTCACATTTCACAGCGTGGTTCCTCTAAGCACTCCGCCTTCGGCTGATAGAATTGGGTGTGTTTCTTTTCAGTTAGTTTCAATTTGGAGACAAAGCGAACACACGTTTCAGGACAAAACTACCTGAAAGTTTTACAATATGGGTTAGGAATGGGGAGGGGGGCTTGGGGAAGGCGGATTCGCTAAACTTTTGAATAGCAACTACATATAGGATAAGCCGAGATATTGTTTATATCATTCATAATATAGTTGATGAGTTTTTGGAAATCAATTTGTTGCAATGGTTACCGTATTCTCGACAAAAACTCGAGCAGAAAACTTGATCCGCCGATGCTACAAATAAGGTTAACCATCCCTTTTCTATAAACGTTTTCCTTCATCGATATTGACGACTGAGTCGATGGAAAACGTTTGATTTTTGCAAACTTTAGATAACGTTAATAGTTCGTTTAGTAATAATAACACATAAACAATTTATTTTAATATAATTTCCTCTTCCTCTCTTAGGTGCTGAAGAGCAAGCTAAGACATCCCGTGCATTTTTTGAAATATTTAAAAGATGAAAATATTGCTAGTAGTTTTGGCTTTGATTGCTTTCGCTTTTGAAAGTGGACTCGGCAGCTTATACGGCAAGGAACACGGTAAGTCACTGAGTTGAAGAATAGTGTTATATATATGCACCGTTCAACAATCTTTTTATAAGGATTTCCCAAGGACTAGATAAGTTTTGAAACTGTGATGAATGTCATCAACACAAAACGGGAAAGTAAAACAGCTAGAGCCCTGTAACCGTCTAATCTGGCTGTTTAACTGGACTACTTAATTTATTCAAGCAATTCAATTAGGGTTAGGGTTAGGGTCTTAAGCCATCCCACTTTTTTTCTAGTTACAGTACACTATTTTTTAAGAACCAGTCAAATTTCACTCAGGCTCAATGTTCTTTTTTTCAACAATTTGAGGCTCAAAATGTTCTTATTTTGTTCTTATTTTAATTGTGTTTTCAGTAGGGATTTGAAATAAACTAAAATTAAAATGTTCTTATTTTGTTCTTATTTTAATTGTGTTTTCAGTAGGGATTTGAAATAAACTAAAATTATGTAGGTGCTTTTTCACACTTTCACTTTCAATTTGAAGTGTTTATTTAAAATAGGCAATCACTCTGGAATTTTTCCTGTGAAAAGTGGGAGATTTTAAACGTGAGTCTGTCTACTTGCGGTACATGTACAGTAGTGTAGAAGAGTATGGCTGAAGGGGAGACTGGTGTATACTGAAATTTTGTTTCAGCTTCAGTTTCTTCTTAGTTTGTTCTTATTTTTCGGACGATTTCAGCCTCAATGTTTTTATTAAGTTTGTTCTAAAAAACAAAGTGTAATTTCCGACAGAAATACTATTAATAGGTCGGTCGCTCAAAACAAAGGGTAAAAAAAACGGCTATAGGTCTTTTTCCTGCTTTACAAACGAAATATTAGATTTAAAACATATAGCGTTTCTCTTTATATACACATCGTTCTGGCACTGCATTTATATTTTTAAAAAAAATAATTGAAACTGAATATAAAATACAAAGCTTTATTGTAGTATAACCCACACTGAGTTGTTTCCAGCTAACAATTACAGATAACGAGAACAACAATAACAATAATAATATTAACAATAATAATAACGTAATTTAATAAATTTATAAATATAATAATTATAATGTATATTTACATAAATGTATGTGAGTAATGTATTAATCTTTGTTACTCAATAAACTAAATAAATCTTGAACTTTGTATAAATATTCTGCAACAATGTTCATGACTGATAAATCTTTCATGTTGACAAGATAAATGAATAAATTTTTCTTATCAAAATGTTTGAAATTTCGATTGACCTTGGATAACTTTGAAAACAAAGCATATCGTAGTTGTGTTAATTTAGGTTGTGGACATATCATGCAGTAATGGTATTCATCACCTAAATCATTATTACTACATAATTTACAAGTTCTATCTTCTCTTGCTACCTTATAATATCTACCAATTTCAATTGGGAATTTGTGTGCAGATAACCTTAGTTTTGCAACAGCAGTCCTATGGAAATAGTTAGTGATCTGCACAAGATATGGTTCACATGAAAAAGTTGTCTTAATCACTTTGTAAATGTTTAGTTTCTTATTACTGTGTAACGAGACTTGTAATTTCTCACAAGAGTCGAGTTAACGTTTCTCGTAATTCACTAATTAATATCTTTTCGTTATAATGTTGACAATCGAGATAAGATTTGTTTATTAATCTTAACAAATATTCTATTGTTTTTAACCAACAAGTTTTCTTTGCGTTTGACGGAGGAATGTTTGCAAAATAAGCTTTTGTGATAAGAGAGTCATTTGTATTTGACTTTAGACGTAACCAGTACTTTAATAAAGAACAGTAAATTCTGATCAATAATGGTAAGCGGCCAAGCTCAGCCCTACATCCCAAATTAGTACTCTTATTATGAATACCCAAAACTTGTTTGCAGAAACGGATATGTAATTTTTCAATTGGGTTATTATCGTTAAACAAATTATTTTTGAAAGTTGTAAAATTCCTATTGGTGGGGAGGAGGAAGGCGCCCCATACTTCGCTGCAGTATGTTAAGATAGACACTATAAATGTGTCAAAAAGAGAGATCAAAGAATATGTTGTCAGTGATGGTACAGTACGGTCAAATCGGTAAATGTTCATTATGAATGTAAGATAAATGCCGCAAGTATAGTTTTGAATTATTCTCAAATAAAGGTTTAATATTAGCTGAATTCGCCTTCTGTTGTTTATTTTTCAAGAAAGATTTTTCCGGAGAAAAAGCACATGTGGGCTACAGTGTAATTTATGCAAGGTTCGTACTGCTCCTGGAATTCCTGTGAAACTCCTGGGATTCCATTTTTTTCCTAGGGCCTTGGAAAACGTCTACTCCTGGAATGTTGTGGAGAAAATATTTGAAGAAAACAGAACAGGGCTTGCACAAACTGTTACTAGTGAGTAGTGTTTTGGTATATATTGATTGACACTTATTTGGAAACAGTTTTGCAAAAGCCAAAATGTACGTCTGAGGCTGAGCCATTACATGATTTTGCAGTTGAAAAGGTTTATATAGTGCTGAAATTTGACCGCTAGTGCTGTGAAATAATAGTTGACAGACTCATGGAAAAAACACATCTTCTACCCTGGAATTTTGTTATCACAAGTCAGTACGAACCCTTTGTATGTGGGGGGGGGTCACACTTTGCAAAAATGACAATACGGTAGTAATAGCAAGCTAGCAGTAGCACTAAACATAAAAATACAATATTTTAGTAGTATTTTAAGAACTAAACTGACTTGATACTTAAAATTATACCATACTAGAAGAAAAAGGAATAATTGAGTAGGAATGTGTGCTTCGCATGTGCAATTGCTTTGGCGCTATTTTCTGCTTTTGTCTTTTAGAATGGTGTCAAGCAATTTTTCAGCAAACTATACAAACAAAATTTGTCATCTTCATAGAAAATAAAAAAATATCAAACCGATTCCCCCAAAACATCGAGAGTAAAAAAAGTGTTATATTAACAAAATCAATATTGTCAACATGATACCAACAAACCTTTGGATGCCCCCTCACCCAAACCTTTTTGTTCCTACTGGGACTTCCTCCCACTTGTGAGTGAGGATTTAGAATTTAAATGTTTGTCGAACTCCACAGACTTTGTGCATCATGCAAATTAATACCAACAACAGCTGTACAACATTTTGGTAATTTATTGATGGTTAATTCAGTTTTACATGTACTAGTCTACCTCATATTTGTTGAGCTCCAAACCCTTTAAGTGACTGTATATACTGATAGTTCGATGTTATAAAAGGGACCAAGCGTTTGATTTATTGGTGGGGAAGGGGACGATTTTAAAATGTTTTTTGGGAACTGACAAGACAAAAAAAATAATTTGTTAAATACAGTTTGGCATGAAAAATGCAAGGGAAAAGTGAAAACAAATTGCAGGCACAATTTACACAATTTGTCAGCGAATATCATATTTCTACATGTACTTTGTTCCCCCTAAAATATCAAATGATCTTCCCCTTAACCTTGTATTCCATAATTTGAGTTTTATTTGAATCAACAGTTCACTGATCAAGGGATGCCTGAATGTTAGTTTTGCCCTCCCCTCCTCCACACCATCGTATTTATGACATAATAAACAACAACCTGTTGCGCTAGTTGTTCATTGTTACTGGGGGCAACTAATAAATGCCCCAACGTGGATAATATTACAAAAATACACTAGTCTACCACGTTTGTACATGTAAAGGACCCTACTTCCCCCTCCTTTAGGCAAGCATCAACATGTGCATGCTTTGTGAAGAATTAGCCTTATTTTTAGATTGCCCAGATGAAACTGACAAGAATGAAGGCGGAGTTGGAGCAAAGATTGCTGTTATATGGGACTTTGAAGTAGCAGCTGGAATAACAGCAGCTGCTTATACTGTTCAACCAATAGAAAAAAATGCAGATGCACTGGAAATAGTTCCAAGGCTTTCATTTGAACAAATTTCCTGTAACTGCACAAATTTTCCATGTGTAGCTGATGTAATTATTCAGGAGCAAACACCTTCTGCAGTAGTAACAGAGAAAATGCAGAACTTAGTTTTGAAGTCTGATGGAGATGAGGCAGACAGTGAAAGTGAAGATGAAGTGGAAGATGAAACGTTTGAAGCACAGGATAATTTGTTCACTGAAATAATGTCTCTGGAAAGGAAGCAGCTACCATCAACACTTTCAGGATCATCTCAGAAAGTGCAAACAGACGTAAATTAACAAAGATGAAATTGCTCTCCAGTTACAATTTGAATCAATCAATGAATATGATGAGAATGCCATTGTTGCCCAGGTAGAAATAATTCATCCACCAAATATTGAGCAGTGGAGTACAATAGGATACATTCCTGCGCAGAAAGTACCCAAGGTCACAGTGGCACTCAGGAACAATGAGGTGCAAATAGTAATCCTAAAAAATGTATTTTATCAATATATCCCAGCCATCCAACAGTTCCGATTTTTTCAAAGTATTGCAGTAACCAAGATTGGTAGGTGGCTCCAAAACAAGAAGGACTCTAAATACAATGAAAAAATATAACTATTTGTAACCGAATCACAATTTTTTTTTCCTTTCAACTATGTTTTTTTTTCTTATTTCAGTCTAGATAGCTACGTGTATTTCATGGTTCCAATCTGACTATAAATTATAATGAGGCATAGTTCACCTTGCACTCTGAAATGCATATTACCGGTATTCATGTACTTTTAGTTCTCTGCAAAATCTACAGTTACCTGTGGTTTGCAGATCTATTTTATTAAAACCAAAGTTCTGCAAAACACAGTTACATTTTCATTGGACTATCCGTTCCTGGTGGAAATAATAAATTTATGCAAAGTATTTGTAATGTATTACAAAAAATAAGCAACCACATTTTGCAATGAACATTTTAAAATTGCTCTGAAAAAAAAACATTAGGCAAGTGGTAATTTAACAAGAGGGTTTTTATGTGTCAACAAATATGGTCATATTACATGTATATATGATCACTTTTACAGGTATGGGAGGTCAGTTGTGAGTTAAAAATATTCTCTCTGAAAATAAATAAGCAACAATATCTTGACCCCTATCAGAAGTTCAATGTCATGATCAAACTACTAATATTTGACTTAAAGGTCATTATAATTATAATTATATTATATTTTTATCTAAGTATATTATATATTATATTATATTATATAATTATAATTATAATTATAATTAGCATATCCTGCATACTAGAATCTTGTACACATCACATGTATACAGAACAACTCATTAAAATAGTTTTGGTTTCTTATTAATGAGAGAACAAAGAAATAGAACCCCATGGCCTTGATGAGCTAGCTGCTTAATATAATTGGAACCTCCATGCAAAATAACCAACCACCCATATACCTGTAATAACTCATACAGTACAAGACCCTAAAGGAACTGCCTAAACCCAGAGTGAAAAAATTGGACTTGATAAAGATAACAACTGACAATACTGCATCACTTAAGCTTGTCTACTTGGAAAAGTGAAACAATAAGGCAGGGAAATACATATCACAGTATGGATCAAATCCAAGCACTCCATATAAGCTAGACTCAGTGTACTTAAGGCCTGGCTCTCAGTCCATGAATGAACCCCCAGCAAAGTTCTTGCACGGTCGAGTCTGGGTACTAGCTTTGCATGCGTTGTCGTGGTAACGGGTCAAACTAGCGATCGCGAAGCGACGCCACGCGAAGAGAAATCAAAGTGCACTTGAACAAATATGTTTAGTTTACAGTTTCGAAGCATTGACTACGGTTTTGGCATGTCTTCGAACAGACAGAAGTGGACGTTTTTGGATGAACGGTGTAGCAAACAAGGTAAGTATATAAACACGTTATTCGCTGTCAGTTTCCCTCGCCTTCGCTGTTGTCGTCTGTGTCTCGTGTGCTAGCTACATAACATGTACATCTTTCCAGGTTCGAAATTTATAATAATTGTAAGCTAGTTGGCGCTAGGTTTGAAATTTTCATTCACATCTCTCATCGTTTAGTGGTGCAGTTGTAAGTATTGTTTATTTGGCATTTTTCGACTCTGTGAACCGCAGTGTTACCCGAAATTTCTCAATATTATGCGAATCAATTTGCTCGCCTCGTGCTTGCCACGTCCACGGGACATCGAACATGTGTCATGTGTTATGTCTATGATCATACACTCGGTATTTTGTACAAGGTTGTAAATATACAACCCGTAATAAATCTTCTGATATTTATTGTTTAGATCGAAGTATTCACGAGGGAGATTTCGTACGTTCGATACTTTTTTGCCTGTGAATGGTATTTAAAACGATTCATTGACGTGAGCAGACCTGCACATATAGCTGAATATATATATATTTCGTCTTTTAGTACACTTTAATAATCTTAGTCTTATATATTCATACAGAGTAACATTAAGAAACAGTAATTGCAAAACATTGCATAATTTAAATATTGTAATTTAAGAGTCAAATAAATATAAAATCAATCATATTTGCAAAATAATTAATAATTAATAATTAATTCTCAATATATGTTCAAAGAGGAAAACCCTCTCATGTTCTAAGATATTAAAATCTACAATAATCAGAGAAATATCCTGTCAATGAAAATAGCCAGATGTCCAAACGCTTGCCAAGAAGAAAAGTCATGGCTACAGAGTGACATATTTCTACAATGAACAATTTAATGTTCAATTCAGTATAAAGATTTATCTTATCATCCATGTACTAAAAATTTTGATTTAGTTTTTCCCAACAACCAGTGAGAATGTTGTCTTAATTATTAAGAGAGATATACACAAATATCTTTAAAATTATTTACAAGTGTATCTTTCTGTGCTCTCACATATTATTCAGCTTAATTGTACTAGTTACACTAAAATTTACCCCACTGCTTCAGCAATGCATCTGCATGTTTGATTTTTTGCAGGAACAAAGAGGCCTTGTCGTTAGCTTTCATAATGTCATAGGTAGGTGCAGTCAAATTGTGATTTAAGTAATACTCTTTCTCCCACAGTGCTAGTTGTTTCTTTGCTTTTGATTTCTCTGTCAATACCTTGGCTTGGATGTCAGCAAGAATTTGCTTGTAACTATTTTCTTGTTTCTTTGTAACTGCATTTGGATGAGATTTAAGTTGAGAGTGTTGCTTGTCAAACTTTTCCACTTCTTGAATTTGTCCAAGCACAATTTGTAGAGCTTTTCCATGTCGACCTTGAAGTTTGTAGTTTGTTTGTTTTGGTTCATGGTCTGGTCCATTTTCCTCGACTTGTGAGGATATGGTTGAAGAGCAAGTGGCAGATGTTGGCTGTTCAGCAGTTGTTGCGACAATGACTGGTTCCTTGTTGAGTGACTGTGAAGAATGATTGTCTGATTCTGGAGATAAATTAAATGAACATGGTTCTGATGTTTCATTCAAATCAATAACTTCATCTGCTGCTGGGGAAATTTGAATGACTTCCTCTTCCTGGACAGGGTTATTATCATTATCTGAAGATATATATTTGTGTGAGGAGTAGCAGCAGTGGTTTCCGAGTGAACTTGTGACTGGTTGAGACTGGCGATGGGTTGATGAACTTGTTTGGGCCTTTTGCTTGTCCTGGTGGAGGGAACTACAGTTGTTGTTTCTCCAAGGTTGGCTGTGTGAATAACCTTGGTTGTACCATCCTCTTGGTTAATACGGATAACACTAGCTAGAATCAGATTTGTGTTTTTCAGGCATTCTTCCCAACATTGCTTCAGGTTGGCACTTTCCTTTGAGAGGTTACTTGATCTGAAGTGGTGAAGATGTGGACCTGCATTGTCAGGTTGGTTGGAAATGTCAAAGAACTCGATGTGGTCGTCATGCTTCATCCACCAAATGCCCTCTCCTTGTACCAGGTAGTCACTTATTTGCATAAGGTGTGCCTGCCATTCTCTGGTATATTTCTTGATGGTTGTGAATGGAATGCAAGTGTTCTGAGGTGGTCGGAGGGACTGGGCGTGCTTGCTGATATCGGTCTGCTGCTTCTGAGTAGAGTTGTTCTTTCTTGATTTACTTTGTACTTGCATTCGCAGCAGCACATTGGGAACAAGTTGAGTGTGACTGTAGTTGCTGGTCCTCTTGGTGATGCTTTTGATGGTGTTGAACTGACGTTCTTCTTCTTCAGCATTTGCCGACTGTCCAGAAACAAGACGGAGCATGATACCACCATGTGACACCAGGTCATGAAAATAGACACGAAACATTTTCCTCTTTGTTAGCTTCTTCATTTGCCCACAATTGATTAACTGCTTTAGCAGGATTGCATGATACCATGCCTGGTTGTAATAACGTAGGATCAACTGTGGGCACCTAGCCTCATTTGAGCGATAAAGAATTCTTTGCAGCTCAGTGAGTGTCTCTAAAAGTTGCATAGGCTTTTCAGAAACAAGGGCCTTTCGTTGAAGAAATGCTGTTGTCTGGATGAGGGCCTTTCGATAGTCACAAGCACGCTTGCTGTCTTTGCCTGCCAAGCATGATGTTATGCACTCCTCAATGGCTTTCTTCTCCTTGTTGTCAAGGTGGTGCGGCAGCTCTTGTTAAAACATTATCAATGTGATGGCCAACATCATGGAGGGGTTCAACAGGAAGAATCTCATGGTTGTCAAGGCAAAGTTCTTGAAAAGATGCTCAGGGGTTGTTTACGAGAAGGGCAGGCAGTCGCTGGATTCCATGCATCTCCTCGTCAAGGAGTTTCTGAAGATCTTTTTTTGTTTTACCATCATATATCCCTCTTGCTGCCAGCTCTTTTTCCAGATCAGTACTTGATAGACATGCGATAGGCTTTGTCTTTCCTCTGATTGTGTTTGATCGTGACATGGTACCAGGCTTCATGATGACATTCACCCGTTCTTGGATGGAGTACAGAGGGCAGCTTTGAACATGTGCAAGATCATCGACCCTTGAAGCATGGGACCCACAGTCACAGAAATAATTACCTCCCTTCTGTTGGCCATCTTCAAATTGTCTTGCAGGGCTGTCCCCTTTGAAGAACCTTGCAATGTCATGGACTTCAATTCCAGCTGGACTGTGTAAGTTGTTTATTGTCTCTTGCAAACAGGAGAGTCTTGTTTCACTGTATGCAATCTGTTCATCTTCAGAACTTCGGCACCGGGCCATGAAATGAACATGTGGTTTTTCTACAGTTGTTTGAATGTCCAGTGTCCAATGTCTTGCCTGTTTTTGTCTTGTATTCGTCAGTCTTAAGGAATATTGCCGGGTCATAAAGAACTGCTGCAAGACAAACCAAGTAACCATGGTTTGCCACTGTTGAATTGTCATGCCAGAGTGTGATGTGTCTTGTTCGTTCAATCTGTTTGAGTTTATGCCTTAAGTCATTTACTGTCAGTTTGTCACCTTCATTGTACTCATGTAATTCTGTCAGTCTCTCAATGAGTTCTGGAAGTGTCAGGTTCTCGTAGTAGTTGTCTGGATGCTGCCTCATGTATGGTGCATATTCTTTCAGTGTCCTCATTCGTATTTCCTCTAAGGGGATCTTCCGGCCTTCTATTGTAAACTCTTTCTTCTCAATCTCGAGATCTTTCGTCATGATCATCTTTTCATACTATTCAAACAAAAAGAATATCAATTAATTCCAGGGTTGCAGAATTGGATAGCAGGTGAAAGCACAAAACTAAGAAAGCTGCATTTATAGGTAGCATAAATTTTATACTGTAATGATTTAATTGATCATTTAAAATGTGCAAGACCCTGGCTAATAGATAATTAATACTGGACTAAGTACATACCTTGACATATATTACAATCCAAGCTAAAAAGAATGATTATACACTGGAATTTTTAATAAACATAGCATTGTTTATTATTTGGTTTCAGGTATTAGCAAAAGAACACTATAGATCAAGGCATGAAAAATCAGGTGAGATATATATTAATTATGCAAGCTAGTGTCTTCATTTGGTTTTATTGTTAAATAGTGACTTAAGATTGAAACTGACATGTTATTGGTTGTGATATGTTTCCTGCTGTTATAAATTATTATAAATTACCTTTCTGGGAACAATTCTTTCTCCAACCGTGTATTCCCCACTTGCAATTTTTTCTCTTGCCATCTCCTTAAGTTCCTCAACTGTTGCTTCACCTGGAAAGGTATCCTCTCCCCCTGTCACTCGTCTTTCTTTTCTTCTTGTGCGTGGAGTCTCAGCATTATTGTCATCTTGGGTGGGGAATTTTCTTTTGAAGCGATTGACATTCTCCCCTTTCATCTTTAGCCACTCCTTTATAATCTGCCCTCCATTTTTAGCAATCTCCCCATTCTTATTTGTCACATTGTGCTTCCTGGAAAGTGCTGACCAATTTATCTCTTCATCGCTGCGCATACCTCTTACTTCAGCGATTACAGCCTCTTCATCCCATTGTACATTTTCCAGGTTACCTGTGTGTTTCTTTTGCCTTTTTTGTACCTTGTCACCTGTTAGTTTACTGGCTAACTCTATGTCATTCCTTCTTTTCAGTGCAGCCTCCTTTGGCTCAAGACACATGGCAACACGATTGCGGTCCCATTCTCTTAAGGACTGGCCTCCACCATAGCATCTGAAATTGTTTATCAGATATAATTATATAATATACATCTTAAGTTTCATAACAGGCCATTTAAAATGTTCCCTTAAGTGTGAATAGTATTCTCGAAAAATCAGCTGGCTTTAGAATTGAAAATTTAAAAAAAATTGTTGCAACGTATCTCTTAATATTACCTAGGGGACTGGTGACAGTGTGTAAAGTTGTAAGTTATATTTTATTTTATTTGTTTGAGTAACGTGTAAAATAACAAAGAATGTCCCCTCTTGTTTTGATGTTTATTAAAATGTATTTTTAAATATATACTTGAAGCAGACCTCTATTTCTTGCTCTTATAATTAGTGACATGCTTACAGTATCAAAACTTAAAGTTGTGTAAAGTATATCACTGGGTTTGTGGGGTTGGGATTCTTGGATTGTTCTGACCTTTCAAATGCAGTTTCTCTCATTTGGCTTTCAATATTTTTCTGGTCATTCGCCGTCTTCTGTTGCAAGTTCAGCTCACACACTTTGCTTAAACCTTCTGAGAGAACGACACCATACTGTTTCTCAAATACTGGAGATATCTTTTGATAGATAGCTTTAGCAGAGTTCTTGATATTTTTCTGTATTGGTGTCTGAAGACCTTGCCAGTTTCAGTTTTTCTACAAGCATCCTGTGCCACACAAATTGGATTGGCCAGAGCTTTGCTTTTTAAAACAGCAGATTTTACTGGGAAAGTGGCTTGTGCATCAGCACAGCGTAAAGAGCAACTTTTACAGTTGGAGAATGTGTGCTCTTTTTCCCTCGACTCTCTTAATTTCTCCCAATTTCTCCCAATGTTTCCAAGTATTTCTTCTTCTCGTCCAACTTGACTCGGCTGCATTTGTTGACCGCCTCCCTCAATGATGGTAACTTCTTGGTGAATTTCGAGTATTCAATGTCAAAATTACTGGTTAC
>JANVCJ010015228.1:0-14240 GCA_026413505.1 Epizoanthus ramosus | reverse complement strand
TTTTTTGGTGCCTGTTTCTCACTGATTCACTGATTGGGTATATGCTAACATAATTATTCACCTCAGTGTCGGTGAAACCCCAGGATATTCACCTCGCCGCATTCGCGGCTCGGTGAATATCGTGGTCTATACACCTTCACTTCGGTGAATAATTACTACATAAGTTATCCCAAGCTGCAAATATGTCAAGGTGAATGTTTTTCTTTACGCACCAACACTGAAGGGAATAATTATTGTTTTAGTATTTGCCAAACCAGTGAATAGTGACTAAAATTAGATCTTTATTTTCTATATATATAAGTATTTGTATAGTGCCTCTTCCAAGATGACCAGAGGCACTTCACAGTGAAAGTTAAAAAGATAAGATATAATATGATATAAAGTGGGCAGAGGTGAATAGTTAACTATTATTCCCATCAGTGTCGGTGACTAGTGTTGGATATTTACAAGCTACTTCATATCTGAGTCTTATGTGAACCATTGCTCCATTATTTACTTTCTATATTGGTAACTCGGAAATCATTACAAATATATTTAGGTCCCAACCAGGTTCAGCAGTTTCTAGATGAGCATGACGGCCCTGGGGTTCAGCACATTGGCCTTCATACTTCAGATATCATACGGAGTGTATCTGTGTTGAAAGAGGCTGGGGTGGAATTCATTGACCCACCGTCTACATACTACACAGAGGTTGGTAGAATACACCTGATCATAATAATAGCAATTATATTAGTAATAGTAATTAATAATATAAATAATAATAATAATCAATAATAATAATAATAACTGAGGAGAAGGTGCTGCCTTTGCGCTATAAATATTAGCAAAATAAATGGTTAGACCTTCACATCTTCCGTGTAAGAATGTTAAACCACAGGCCCTTGGAGACCTTCATTAATTGGGTTGCCAAACTTCTCTGTCCACCCCGGAGTGGGTTAAAGCAATAAGCAATAAGCAATGATAATAATAACAATACACACTAGGACAAAGCCAAACTATTTAATAATAGTTAGCTTTAACACTGTCCTAAATATCATTTTCTCACAATAATACCGAGTGGCATAAACAGCATAACCTTCAAATCAAATGAATAAGGTGACAGTAGACACCTAGCTACTTTAAATGTATTAAAAGGTTGACATAAACCATTCACCAAATCTGAGTATGGCTGCCATCTCGGGGAGCCCAGCCAGAGTTACATGAAATAAAGGTGAGTCATTCCAGGATTGGGAGGTTTCCTTTTGTGATGTCAACTGGTGCTTTTGATTTGTGTTTGTACAAGTGCTGTAAATCTCAACAGCCACAAAATTAGAAACAAGTGAATTTTGGCTTCATCGAGCTAGCTGGTGTAACAGAGAACTGACTAACCTTGACTTCATGTAGTGGCAGCCATATTCAGTTTAACTGTACATTAAAACATGAAATTATATTAATTTTTAGAATGGCAAGCTTGAAGAAATGAGCCAAGTTGGTCAGTGCCCCAAGGATCTTAAAGAGTATGGCATTTTACTTGATGCTGAAGGATTCAGTGATCCCAAGTGCATATATGGAGAAACCAAAGACTCCCAGGATAATGATTCCAGGTAAATTATACCAGATTTCAGTGTTATACCATTGGGGAGAGACACACTGACAGAGACAGAACAGAGACAGTCCCACACTCCACCCCACCCACCCATACACATTCATGCCTAAGAAAAAGCACACTCCTAATTTTTGCAAGGCTGAATCCTAAACATTCAACTTTTTGAAGGGAACATTCTAGCCACTTGCTACAACTGGTTGTGAGCCACACCTATACCTTGTGACCCAATTTTGTTCAAAGAGGTAAGGCCTATGTTTCAGCTAATACTGGCAGTACCGTGTTTGCTTTGTCTTCTAATGGGAGATATGGTGTCTATTGGCTAGCATTTTACTTTTCAATTGAGATCAAATGGTCGGGGGTTCAGTTCTGGCTTGACTGGCACTCACATTGCATGTCTTTGGGCAAGACATTTTCTCTCATAATTCTTTTCTTCACCCAGATATATATGGGAGATAAACCTGACAAAATCCTGAGGATGACCTTGCAATGGACTACAATCCCATCCAGGGGGAGTAGTAATAATCTTAGTCACTCCATGCTAGAGAAATCAGAGTTACATAAATGCCAAGCTCTGACAAGCCCCTTGCCCTCTTCAAACCTGGTTGGAGCTGACCATTATGTGCTAACCTTTCTCGATAGATATCTGATGCAGGTCTTCACAAAACCCTTGTTTGATAAGAACACATTTTTCTTGGAAGTAATACAAAGACAAGGTGCAACAGGATTTGGTGCCGGCAACATCAAGGCGCTTTGGAGGGCAGTAGACACCTACCTCAAGGAGACTAAAGCTCAGGTGAACAAGAAACCTGTGAAGTCTCCAGGCAGCTGATGAACCAAGTACATAAAGGAAGTTCAATGAACTGTGGTGAAAGACAGTCATTGAACTAGTGCATGTGACGGCTGTCATTTTCTTACTGGCAACCATTTCAGCCTAAACATTGATGTACTGTATTGCATCCTCTTGCTATAGTCTCAATACACTGTACATCAATTATAATTTAGTTTCAGATAATTTGATAATTTAAAAAAAGTTAAAATGAGAGCACTACTGTTTCTGATCAGTTCCTTTACTCTCATTACCAGATTACTTACTATTGTATTGATACTGTAAGATGAAAATAGATGTTCATAACCTGATTGGGGCTGAAAAGATTACAGCAAGGGGCTGTTTCTCAGCCTTTTCACAAGACCATCCTTTTGTTCAAGCGAAGCAAGTAATGTGCTACAATAAAATAATGAGAAATAATTATAAGGTGTTGAACACAATCGTAGCTGGCAGTCATGCTAATTTAATTGGATTTTAGTCATTCCAGTTTTTGTACAAAGAAAAAATAAAAGAAGAAAAAGTAGAAAAAAGGAAACACAAGAAAGACAAGAAAAAACAAGAATAATCATTTGTACATTTGACTTTTTTAAGACCAGTTTCTGCACTGTATTATTTTCTTCAAGACATTCAGTCTTCACTTACTTGTGTTACGAGATGTGTTATATGTTATAAATGAAGTATTTGTTGGATTCTTGTAAATAATTTTGGCAGTAGCATAAGTGTTTAATCTTCTATATATTAAGTTAATTCTTGGAAAGAACTATTTTTGTTAATTTCTGTTTAGTTTTTTACCATTATAGTTTGTTTTTAACTTCCAGGTTTAATACACAAATCAGTGACATACACTGTTAGTAATTCAAAATAGCCATCAAAATATACAAACTAATATAAAATAATGTTGCCCAGGATTCTAAAAGGGGGGAGGGGGCAGTGATTGGGTTTGTGGATAAGCGGATGTTAACTGAAGTGTAGTTTGGATTACAGATTTTAAAGAATTTCCACAGATAATTTTGCAAAACCTATCAATGTAGTGAATACAGTTTCAGTTGATTTTTTGGAGCAGTTTTCCAATTTTTCAGATTTAACACATGTAACAGTTAAGTGTAGTGGACCAATGGATTCACATTCAGATTGTGGCTTTGGATTTAAGAAAATACAGTTTCAGATTGACAGATTTGACTACCCCCTTCTCCCATAATGCCTTGGCAGTAAAGGGGCAGGAGTTTATTCACATGCCCTAACCCCTAACAGACAAATTATAGAGCTCTGCTAGAGCTTGCAAAAATGACCAACAAAAACCAAGTGTCTGTTTCCATCAAAAATTAAAAGACAGTATTTTAGTTGGTTGTGAAAAGGCCAACTTCTGTGGATATTAACTGTTAACTAAGGGTGGTAGAGGGGAGTGGAGATTGCATTTCACAAAAATCAAATAGCTCCTGCATGCTTTACGGTAAACAAAATCCCAACTCACAGGAAATCAAACAGGAAATTTTAAATTTTTTTATTTACGATTCATAGGAAAATAAATGAACATTTATATCATTTAAAATAATAATAATAATAATAATGAGAAATACCGTAAAATCCCATGTTAAAGCCCTGGGCTTATATAACTCCATAAGGGGTTTTGGGCGGACTTGTAAATGGGAGGGGCTTATATCTGGGTGGGCTTATAAGCGGTATAAAAAACGTTTCGGAACAAGCAGAGACCACGTATCAGAGAAATGAAATTTAAAACTAGCATACCATTACATTTAGAGGCATTAGCTTCAAAATATGTTTTGTTTCTATCTAAAGTATGATACCATTACAATTATTTTCCAAGCTCCACAGCCACTTGCATTACTCCTTTCGATTTGAAATTGTGATGTTTGTATTAGTAATCACATGATTCTGAGTGCAATTTGGAATAAATTAGCACAAGTACATTTTTCAAAGACTAACAAAATTGAATGAGCATAAGCGAGTGTACAAGTGCTAATTTATTCTGAAATTGCACGAGGAATCATGTGATTACTTGTTAATCATACAGAAACAAAAACTTCTGAGACATCTACTTAGCTTTGTTTCCTTTCCGATTGGTTTTGCTCGGTAGTGGAGTCTTGAGCGTTTCCCTCGATAGAGTACGTGCTTAGATTTTCTGCTTCATGAATGAAATACTTACAGCAACTCACCTTTGATTACTTTGTGTGTTGGGTTAATATGTTCTTGTCTAGAACACACAACTATTCAAGTAAATCTGCATCAACATTCTGGTTTCCAAGTCAAAATATTTTAGTACAAGCTAGACACAAAATTAACATTGACATTTGTTTCTAACCTCATTCCCAGTGCCATCCGTGCGTTAGTAGCAGTAATCTGATTGGCTACAGCTTTCTCACTGGCCAATCAACATTCAATTTCACTTTTCTGCACTCAATTTCAAAATTCTGCACTCAATTTCGAGTAAATGTCGCTCCTCTCGACCAATCAGAACTGAGAAATTTTTGTTACTGTATGATTAACAAAGAAACAAGGAACACATTTCTCATTCATTAGATGGGGCATATATGAGGGGGGTATATCCGGAATATTATTTTTGTTAATAGATAGATGGTCTTATAACCGGGGGGGGGGGGCTTTAATGTGGGATTTTACGGTATGTAATTACTGAGCAAAATAATCCGCATCTGCAAGTGGTAGCAGAATGTGTGTAGTTAGCAAACATTTTCAAACAAAATTTGGCTCTCTTTTAACTAGTTTTGAACTTCATTTAGTTCAAATGAAAAAGGCAATTTCTGGAGTCTGACCAATTCATATGGGTCTCTTAGTATTATCCAATCTTATTAAAATAGTTAATTCCACAGTTGATCTGATATTAACCTGAGTAAAATTAATATAATTTATTATACATGTGCAACTGACTTATACATGTAATATATATGCCTCATAAATATAACCACGAATATCTGCATATAGACTGATGGTGGACTTGTTTGGAAAATATCATGTTGAAAGTTAGAGGTTGATTGGCTATAATATGTGTGTACAAATTCTTGTAGCTGTCAGCATTTTTTAACATACAAGTGCACCATCCTATATGCAAGTAATTATGATAAAAAAGAATGACTTTTTTAAAGAAAATGTTTTTAACATAATTTATATTTTTGAAAAGAAACTGTAGCTTTTGATTCCTAGGATTTGACTGCTACTAAAATCACTTATCTTAAATTTAAATAGCGTAATAAAATTAATCAAGAACTATACTCACCACTATCTTGCAGGGTTCGTACGCATCCTGGAAATCCTTGAATTCCTTGAATTTGGGGATTTTTTTGTCAAGGCCTGGAATTCCTTGAAACACTGTTTTCTGTTTACAAGGTCCTGAAAAAATCCTTGAATGTCGAGTTTATAGCATTCTTTTCAGGATAATTTGTTTTTTGTTTGGCTTGTAGAAAAATAATTATTTGTCCTTTTGATTGTGTGCAGGAAATTTACATACTCAATTCTGACAGAAGGGGGTATAAGACAAATTTTTCCCATGTAAGGGGTGCCGTCCTTGAAAAAGGCTTACAGACCTTGCAATGTCCTAGAAAAGTCTGAAATTTTACCCTGACCAAGGGCAAAGAATCCTTTCTTGGCATTCTGGGTATTTATTTCTGGTACTCTTGGCCACTTTGCTCCTACTCTGCATGGTTCTTGTTCTGGGATGAGGGGAGGGGTGGGTAGGGCTAGTGGAGCAGGCTGGCCAGGGGGAGAGGACAAGTATGGTTTTGTTACAGCCACAGCATTTTATTCATGCCAACATATCAAGTCTGTTCAGCTAAAACCTCTGCCATGCAGAATGTTCATCAGAAAGTACATTTGAACATAGCAAGCCAACACTGTTCACATCTTGTAATTCTTAATCTTACAAAACTGGCAATTTTTGTCAAAAATAATTGCTGGCTGATCAAAATGCTACATAAACACTCCAAGTGTTGTACATGCTATTTCAGAGAGCACATTATTAGTTACGCAAAAAACCACCCATTTGGCTGATAAAAGAGTGTATATACTATAAATGTACTTGAAATATAACCATTTTCAAGATGAAACTTGCATGGAAGCTCCCCAAAGACAAGCCCAAGAAAAAGCCCTTTGAACAAAAACAAGCCACATTTGGCTTATAGGAAGTTTGTGGTATAAAATCATATCATAAGTGGACAAATATTTTGCCTGAGGTCTTGATCATAATTATACGGAACACAGCTGAACACTGATGACATCATGATTTATTCCAAACTGAACTCAAAACTATGCGATTACCAACTGATACTAAGTACTGAAACACTTGGAATGCGCTGACCAGTTGCCACAGCTGACAATATGATGGGGTTTTGTTCCTTTGTGCTGCACTAAATTGTATTTTTCAGTTTTTTAATAAATCTAATTTATGTACTTGTACCTAATGGTATTTATCACTTCTACAGCATACTATGATTGAGCCTGCCAATGTGCCAGATGTGGGCCATTTGAATTGGCTGGATGTCAAAATCTCCCATCTGAGGCTAGAAAACTATGGTCAGCTTCGAGTAGTTGCTGAGTGTCTTGAACACAAGTTGTCCAACCCTCAGACTAGCAAGAGTAAGCAAGTGTCACACATGATCGGCACTGCCCCCTCCCCCCTCCCCCACTCCTAATTATAACATTGATATTTACATTCAAGTTGCTTCAATTTAAGGAACATGTCCCCCTTAACTGGTCAGCTATGTCACTAATTCTGAATGACCATGTCTTGACGATTTTGAATGGCCAATTGTCTCCCCAAACTAACAATAATAATAATAATTATTATTATTATTATTATTATTATACAAATGGTTTAATATCAAATTCCACAAGGTGGCTCTTCTTCTGATATATAAAAAACATAAATTTACAATAATGAAATAAGTGTTGACAGCTATGACACTGATTCTGAATGTCCAAAGGCAGTGTTCATATCACAGTACGATTGCACAGTATATACTCTTTGTATCTCATATGGAACAAGTTGCAACTATAAAACTAAAGTAACAGAAACACTTAGCTTTGCCTGCCTGATGTACATGTACCTACATGTATCTGTACTACTCAAAAGCTCTGGTTCTACCAGGCAATACCATGATCCTCTGGTCTGTCAGTCAATTAATATCAATTCCTGGGGAGGGAGGGACTCCCATATTGGACATGATCCAGGGATGATTGTCAATTTTTTCAAAGAAACCCCTAAAAGGTACTACATGTAGTAGGTATGGGTGTGACTCGAGCCCATTAACCCCCCTAAAAGGTACTACATGTAGTAAGCTTGGGTGTGACTCGAGCCCATTAACCCCCCTAAAAGGTACCATAGAAATACACATGTGTAGTTACTTATAGGAAAGGAATGCACATGCATTTGTCATTTATAGAAAGCTGCACCGGAACAATAAAAATAATGAAGAACTGTCACATATTTCTGGGGGTGTTTTTTCATTCTGTTGTGGACATTCTGGCAAATTACATCCCCAAAAGATACCTTAAAATTCAAATGCTCATTTGTGTCTCTAACACCCTAAACAGTACCACAACCTGCAATATCTGCAATGTTAACCCCTAAAAGGTACAACGATCATCCCCGTCGTGTCCAGTATGGAAGTGCCCCCCCTGGATCAATTCAGATCAAATCAAAATGTAGCGGATTGGTGGATTTGAATCAAAGCTCTGTGGATTCATATTTGAGCACAACCAAGGATTTGCACCATCCATGCCAAAATACATCCTGAAGTGGGAGTCAAAACACACAAGTATGTATTGGTCAGTAGATATAGCAACAATTAACGCCTGCTATGGTTGTAACAATTTATGGATCCCAATCATTATCAACAGATGACCATGCTATCAACTTGCAAAACTACTCAATTCTTTCATCAAATCCAGTAACAGATAGGTCCTCTGAGAAAGCACAGGACAAACTTCCTCCAGTCGCTGCCTTAGTTTCACAATGTGCTCGTCAACATCATACAAAGTGATGACATCATCTGTCGACAGGTGTACGCCATCTGGAATGCTGTCAGCAACATCCTGGTCAACTTCAATGGCAACAGATTCCCTTGCATGAAGCTTCTCTTCATGTAGACATATATAACTCTGCATGCGATATGCCAGCAACATAACAAACTCCTCACTTTCTTCCTGTAGTCTTTCGACATGAGAGTTGCTGGCTGAATCATTTAAGTCACTGCCAGCAGTGGCACACTGTAGCTTATGATAGAAGTGATATTCTACAATCCTCCTAAGTCCAGTTGGCATTGAAACATCAAAATCGTCCATTGGAAAGCAGCTCTGAAGGGCACAATCACTCATTTCTGATCTGACCAGATGAGATTGAATAGTCTGTAGTAATAGTGTCTTCTTCTCAAGGTGGTGGAGGTTCAAATAGTAACAACCAAGTTCTTCAGCAATCTGCCTCGCACAATCTTGTGGATCCTCACTTACCATCATCACCACCTGCAGCAGCCGCTGCTTGAGTACCAATGGACAGGGAACATTTGGAGGTGAACTGACAGGTGCAGGGTTGGAGAATACTGGAGAACTTGAAGAACATGGTGATCTGATAAGCACTGAACAGTGAGAACATATGTCACTCGAATGATGGTTAATGGCTTCTGTTATCCACTGCAACACATTTCGGACATTTCTGAAAGATTTAGATAACGACAGCAGTCTATATCCAACACATTTCCTCAAACTAAACCTTTTTCTCTCGATCTCTTTCTCAAGAGACTGTAAGACAAACTCAAACGCTAGGGATGCATTCTGTGATGCTTGATGGCTTTCACTAGACTCGATGTCCATTTGGTTAATAAGGCTGGTCACAAAATCCCAGTTACATGTACTGGGCATATCAGCCGAACTTGGGTGAAGAATCTGTATTTGGTTCAATGTAAAGTAGGCCATTGCCATCAAAGACTGTTTCTTGCAACACAGTAGAATCTTATTCAAGATATAAAATGTCAGTTGAGGGGGTGGTGCTCGTGTTCTTGACATATAAGCCAAAGTTAGATGCAAAATAGCTTCATCAAAACCTTCTTCTTGTAGGGCTTCAATTGAGTACATCTGACTCTCAGTAAAGAAACCCTTATAAGATGTACTAAGCTTGAGATTGACAGTGTTGTGTAAGGGAGGAATAAGTGGCAGGGCTTGCCTTTTCCTGTGCACAGTCCTGTCTGTAAACAACTTCTTGTTCGGTGACAAAGACTCAAATGTTGTCTGCCTCAGCTTGCTACTGCAGTTGGATTTGGAAACACTCTTTTCCCTTGCGGTTGATGGTGGCGTTCTTGACACAGTAAAGTAGTCATCCATCTTACCACTACTGACAGAGGGCTCTGACTTGATGTTAGGAAGTGGCACTGTGACATCTTCTCTGCGAGGAGAAAACCTTCTCTCTATTTTCTGAAATAATCCTTCATCATCTGTATCTTTGTCTTCCAAATCCACAGCTTCTTTTTTAACCTGTATGTGAAATATATAGTTATACAGTTAGATTACCTGCATATTATCAAAACTGATAAAGGTACTATTGTATACTTTTAGCATATTAATTATTACCTTAACATTCTATAAGTAACAGAATATTGAACTTTTAATTATTTGTAGTAAGTCAAGACCCCACAAGCCTATGGCTTAAACTTTATCATGGACAACTAAAATATTTTATTCATCAAAATTATAAAAATACACATCTAATGCTACAATATTTAATATATTTAAATTCAAATCTACATCTAACAATTCTAAAAATTCTAAAGATATATACAGTCAATCCAGGAAACATTGTCCATAAGAAATATAAAATACACCTCACATGTCATGAATATTTACATATATATGTTTTCACAGTGCATATATACATGTAAAGGTGTGAAAAAATACTATTTTGAGCTTTTGTTTGTATACATTTCTTTACACTCTCTGGCCATATTTGTAGCTACAGAAATTTATATCGTTAGCAATACAGACCTCTCAACCTCGAAGCACTGGAAATCGGGAGTTGGAAGCCCAAAAATCTGGAGATTTCAGCCTTTTAACCTTATTTGGCACAGATTTTCTAAATATGGATTATTGGGGCCTGGCTTTATTTGTTCTTTATGGCTAGCGGCTGAATTTGCTTGAACTACGATTAACTTTTTAGCATAGGGAAAAACGGTGAGTTACCTTTGAAAAACTTGAGAGTTTTGAGAAATCGAGAGATTTCATGGCTTACCGTGAGACTGTGATATTTTGCTGAAAATCGTGAGTCTCACGGCAAAACCGTGAGACTTGAGAGGTCTGCAATATAGAATTTGGCATTTATTCTCACTGATATCAGTGGCATTTTTGTGAACTGGGAAAGCAAGTAGGTCTGAATATTTTGGTGGCATATTGTCTCAAATGAAATGCTGGCCATAATGATATTTTAATGTATATTTCCATATCTGTGGTCATGTGTGAGATATATTTTATATTTTTTATTTCTGATGGACAGCGTTTCCTGGATTGACTGTATACATATATACATATGTCTGCAGATTGAGTACATATATATATGTAAACCTTTACTTGCCAATGATTAGAATCTGTTGCAAAAATTAGAATTTAGCAGAGACAATGTGGTTTTAACTTATATGACTGAGGTACATAAAAAATTAACTTCAGTATGAAAATAAATCTTGCAGCTTACGAGATCTGTAACTGAAAGTGGCCTGTGTAAAATATACACAAGTCTTCTAAATGTTCGAGTCTGTACTTTAGATAGAAAAGAGCAATAAAAAGTTGTAGGGTCAGAATTTTGATGCTAAACCTAAAAGAACTCTGATTCCTTTTATGTGGACTATTGCCTTGTATTGTAACAAGTTTACAATTGTGAGGTCTTAATGAGGCAGAGCCAGAGGATCTTCACAAAATCCCATCCACAAATTTGCTAATCTTTTATCAGATGACAATTAACTCTTTCTTAAATTCTGTAAAAGAGTTTTGAAATTGTGGTCACCAATCATAACAATTTTTAGTATGCTTTATAAGTTTTCAGCAATTCTAGCACAAAAAAACTTATAAAATTACAATGTTTTAACTTGACTCCACAAAACTTGTGTGTAACTGTTTCTCGTTGGATCCCAAAATATCAACATTTTACACCCAGCAAAATTATTCTGATCTTACTAACATAACAGCCATATATAACAGTTTTAAACAAGAATTCACCATATTTGCAACTGAACAAACTGCTATATATATCAATCATTCAGCAACTTCACAAATTACTGATATGGTGATCTTTGAATGCCTCTCTGCCAAAATTTTGCAGGTTGCTTTATCAATTTGTGTTTGAAAACTTGGGAGACGACAAGCATTTCCAACGTAATTAAGAGTGTCTTGGTCTTTTTCTGGAACCCAACCAATTTGTTCTTCACCTGTCTTCGAGAGGCAAAATACCTCTACTCCGTATTTGCTACCGTAAGCCAACGATTTGCGTAACGCCACTTGCTTTCCATTTTCTCCAACTACGTTTTTGGCTGCTGGGAACTTAGATGTGCCACTTAAAGTGAACCGAATTTTCCTTGGCATTTGCAAAGTCTTGGCAGTGGCAATTGGCAGCACCGGGTCTACATCTTTTACTTTGGCAGATCCTGCTGTGCAGCGTTTTACCTGCAATAGAAAACAAGCTCAAGTCAATCTTATAGCAGGTAAGGAGGCCCTAAAAAACCTCTCGTTGATATATTTGAACTTTAACATCCCTGAAAATGAAGAATCGCCAGCAACCGCTAGAATTGCACACACATCCGCCATTTTGAAGGTTACCCAACATGCATTTCTGTCCGCAAGCCCCCGATTAGCGCGCGCTGATTCGACGTGACCCGAGAGATCATGATCACTTACCTCGAACTGAGTTATTGGAATGAGTTTTCTTGCCGCGATACATTCTGGTAGCCAGTCAATGGAGACAGTGGAGACCGTTTCGCGCAGGGATGTCAACTTCAAAAAGTCCAGTCCTGTTTCGTAATCCACTCCACGAGGGAAGAGCACGTGAGTCGTGTTTTCATTTATGCATGTGGTGACATTCCCTCCAAATGTTTTAATTTTTTCTAGAAGTAGTTTATGTTGTACTCTTCCGAGTTTTTTGCTGATGAAGTAGAATTCCAATCCGTTCAAGAAACTGTAGGTAGAAATAGTTCACGTTATATCGCGTTCGGCTGGAGCTCCAAATGATCCGTTTTGTTCAGCCCGAGGATTTTATCTTCGTGCGGCGTGGGTCAATAATCTCACAGACACAACTCAGAAACCAATGGAATTTTCCAAAAATTTACAAGGTGACAATGATAACATTCCTGTCAAATAGCATTTCCTGTCAAACTCAATGTTATCATTGTTTAGCAGTCCTCTGTTTTTAGGTGACAAGTACGGTGTCCCATGGAGCTCACAACGCATTTATTCGTGCACTTGAAAAAATGTGTTAAAACTTGATGTCATGCACGCATAAAATCTTGATTCTCAGAAGATAAATCTTGATTCTCAGAAAATAAATCTTGATTCTGAGAAAATAAATCTTGAACTCGCACGACCACGTGACTTTTAAAATGCACGTGGATGGCCGTGGTCGCGCAAGTTTAAGATTTATTTTCTCAGAATCAAGATTTATTTTCTGAGAATCAAGATTTATTTTCTGAGAATCAAGATTTATTTTCTCAGAATCAAGATTTATTTTCTCAGAATCAAGATTTATTTTCTGAGAATCAGATTTATTTTCTCAGAATCAAGATTTATTTTCTCAGAATCAAGATTTATTTTCTGAGAATCAAGATTTTATTTATCAGAATCAAGATTTTATGCATGAAATCAAGTTTTAACACATTTTTTCAAGTGCAAGAATAAATGCGTTGTGAGCTCCATGGGACACCGTAGTACTACATATTAATGATGTGAAATTGCTCAGAAAAAATAACCAAAGCAAAACCAGCTAGTTTGTTTGTTTTTCTTTTATAATTTGTCACCATGTAGAATATCGAATGTTTAATAGATTTATATATTGTGGTACCTAGTCCCAATCTTTGCGTGGTTTAGAGTTGAATTGAGCTGGATGTTAGTTTGACTGGTATGGGTGAAGTGTGTAAATACTACTTGCTGCAACTTTGGTGATTGTAATCTGGTTATTCTTTTAGGCAGTCTGAGTTTGAATATGAACCCTAAATTTAGCAAGGCTAGATTTGTAGCTGACCTCCATCTTAAGTGTAGTAAGTGCAATGAAGCTACACCTATAACAACTTCCACTTCTGTGACCATGAGAGGAACATCATATGATATCAACAGACAAAATGTATATCACTCAGTTGCAACTGGGGGTGGATATGAAGGGCTGCCTTCATTTTGCAGCATTATGAATATGCCTTGTATGACAAAGACAGCTTATTACAAGCAGTTGAATGATGTTCTTGAGGCACAAGAAGAAGAGGCTGAAGAAATGAAAGAGGTTGGGAAGCTACTTAGAGAAATGGTGTTACAAGAAAGTGAGGGAACTGGTGAAGATGATATTGTTAATGTCGCCGTGAGTTTTGATGGAACATGGGGGTGGTGTTTGCTATCTCAGCTGACACTGGAGAAGTACTCGACAATCATAAATAGTGCTCTAGTTATCATTGATTCAATGCTCTCATCTTAAGGCTCCTCATCATCCCAATCAGATTGAATGCATAGATCTATGTTCTGTTACAGGGCCATAGTAGGAACTCTTGCTGGGGAATTATTGATGCCACACCTCCCTCCCCCT
Source organism: Epizoanthus ramosus (assembly GCA_026413505.1). Taxonomy (NCBI): domain Eukaryota; kingdom Metazoa; phylum Cnidaria; class Anthozoa; order Zoantharia; family Epizoanthidae; genus Epizoanthus; species Epizoanthus ramosus. Next base: position 47 of record JANVCJ010015228.1, on the reverse strand, counting down.
CCCACACACACACACACACACACACACACACACACACCACACACACG